>JAPYZO010000467.1:0-37790 GCA_030522905.1 Torymus flavipes | reverse complement strand
TGCGCCAATTTACCCCTGTAACGAACTTGCCTCGGTCTCCCCTATGTCTCCAGATTACTAGAGTAAAAGCATTTTATAATAAAAACATCTTCTTCGTGTCCCAATGAATGTTTTCGGAATCCTCAATTTCGTCAAGATGCTCGGCTAAGTTGTAAGTGTAGAGCTTGAGGGCGAGGAAACCACCGTACCCCTTCTGGCCACGGAGGTAAAGTCCACCACCACTAAGCAGTACCGGTGAACTAGGCACGACATTCTGTGCATCGATGAAGGGGATCGTTGTCTGATCGCCGTCCTTCTCCATATGCTCGTAGTGGTAAACGAAACGAACTGGCCATCGTTCGAGATAGGCGTATTTTTCACCATAGCTTTGGTAGGCACATCTCCGCCGTCCAGCTTCCGCTCGTTCCTGCTCAAGAACCGTTTTGGTTGTTAAAAACGTTTAGTCAGCTATCACTGGCTTCTCTCTCACACAATTCGATCGGCTCAAAGACACGCACATGCAAGCCTGAGAAAAGCCGGCTCTTCCTCTGCGCTCGTGCGTGAATTCGCCGATGGAGAGATGTATGGTATTTACATGTAGCCCGTTAGCCGTCGATGATACTCTCCCGTGCAAGTCCGCGTGCGCACGCGAGAGAGAGAGAGAGAGAGAGAGAGAGAGAGAGAGAGAGAGAGAAAGAGGCAGAGATAGCCGTATCTCTTTGAAATTCGCGGCGCGTGCGTCTACGGTATTTTCGAATGTTCCTCGCCTGGGACATCTCTTTCTCCCTCTCGCTCTCCGAGAATTTTCTCCGGCTCGTGAGAAGCGCCGCGAGCGCGGGCGAGCGATCGTAAAGAGAGTGGAGCTTGGCTCGTAGCGCTGGCACGTTTTCTCCGGACTTTATTAATGCGTCTTGCGGAGAAGAGCGGGAGTCTTATATATCGCGAGGAGCCCGAGCGTTCAGGAGAGATTTATAGCGAGAGACAGAGCAACCGCGACGACGACGACGTCGAAATGTTCCGGCGTCTGGGATGGACGTGACGCGCCAGGTATTTGGGGTGCGTGGACTTGTGTGGATTGGTTTATCGCTGGCCCTTTTATGCTAAGTAGTTGAAGATTTTCGAAGTTTCTTTGCGAATTCAAATCTTGGCAATAGTGGAATGGTATTTGAAATAATATTGAAAGGTTTTTAGATTTAGATAGGAATTTTGGTTTTCAGTCAAAATATATGCTTTAACTATATAGATAAATGAAAATATTATTTTTCTCTATTAGATACCTTTTTATAACTTTTAACGTAAAAAATTTGAAATATCAATAGTTTTAGAAACATTGACACGTACTTCACATAATTTAAGTATAATTAATATAGGTGAATTTATTCTATACAAACCAAATTTATCGTAAATAATTTTATAAAAAAGCTTGAAATGCGAAATGTCTAGCACCGATTTAAAATATATCAAATTTTACAAAGTATGTCTTTCTTTACTTAAAATATCTATATGTTTATAGCAATGAGACATATTTTTAATCATCTGAAAAATCATCAGAAAATAGTGAAACATAAAAGTGTTTCTTCTATTAGAATCTGAAGTACTCCTAAAAATGTGTCATGTCGTAAAAAAAAAAAAAAAAAAAAAAAAACACAAAAGTTAGCATGGTACAGACTCTTGTAAAGATAATTTTGAGAGATAAATATTACGTGATTGTAAATAGATGACCCAATAAACAACGAACTTTAGATAGTGGAACATTCGACATTCTAAATAGTATGTTATCATTAAATATTTATCGTAAAAATATGAACTAATTTTAGATAAAGGTACATCCGAAGAAAAAAAATATTGTTTATTTAGTATCAGTTCAATCAATTTTGGTTGTGAACTGGCTTATTTTATACAATTTATATTAGGAATATATATCATACCAAGCAGTTCGTTAAGAATCATTAATTCAGGTACCAAAACTTTTTTCTTTTAATACGTTACAACTCTAAAGATAAAATCTTGGCAATAATTAAGCTGGAAAAATTACTTGAATTATGGTAACCCTCAACCACAAAACAACATAAAATCTAAATTTGTCATACACTCAACATTTTTAAAAGACGATTTCCATCACCTTACGAACGAATATGTATATTCCTGGCTTGCTACAAAAACCAACAATCATATTCCATACGCGAATCTAACACAATCCCGACAATCCGAGCGCGCGTCACTCAACTCCAAACGGCTTCCAATTGACCAATTACGATGTGCGCGGCTGCTCGCGCGCGGCAATCCTTTTTTATTTTTCTCGGAGCCAAGGCCGGTGCTCCGTCCGCGGAACATCTGCGCGCCATCGTCAGATGAAATTAAAGAGTCACGGTCCAGCTGCTTCCAAACTCGCGCTGATATAAGCACACACGCGCATTATACTCATCACGGTCCAGGGATCTCGTATAACTACTCCCGCGAGTCTTCCGTTTGCGCCGAGGTTTTTATGATGTCTTCGGCGACGTGGTTTACATAAGAATACAATAAAGTATTTTGGTATGGTAATATCAAATGTATATTTGAAAAGTTTGCCGTTCTATTTATGGTTATAGTGTTATCTTTTAAATGGATTAATACATTGTCAAATTTGAACTCCAGAACGCTACATCCCTGTATTTCCTGGGAAGACAGTAATAATTGTTTTGAATATTTATTTGGTTTTTCAGCTTCATTAGCTTTTGATTTAGAGAATATGACTGTAGTAACTTTATCTTTTTTATAGATAATTTTGTGTATTTAAAATCGCTAACATCGGAGCTGTATAGAAAGTTATTTTGATAATTTGTTCAGATCTAAAATTAATATATGCGAAACCCATTCTCGATTGTGATTTTAATTATGTTTACATTTCCAATAATCAAATTTATAAAAATCTTTCAATGTAGTATTTTTCATACATTTTTCTAGCAAAATTATAATATATACTTTAATAAAAAAAAAAAATTTTCAATAATTTTTAATGTATCAAAATGGTCTTCATATCACATGAGACAGTTTTATTTTAATACTTATTTTATTTTTTATTTACCAAAAAAATGTATTGTTACAAAATTACATTCCAAATAGCTATCCTTATAAACAAAAAACAACCGTCTCCTTATCTGCTCATAATCACTTCATCATTCAACCATTATACATCCTCCCATCTTTTCACCTCACTCTCAGACCAACCATCTACACGCAAGCACGAAACTCGCTGTCCTATCGCCTCGCGGACGCTGCGCTGGCAGAGAGAGAGAGAGCTATACCTAGCGAGTGAGCTTCAGCAGCTCATTCTCTCCCACTCGCAGCCATTGCCTCGTAATACATATTGCGCGCGCACTGGCGCATACAGTTATACCCATACGGTACACGCCGTGCATTTTTTATATAATAGGCTGTGTGTGCGCGCGTGGAGAGACAGAGGATATGTGGAGTACCCACACAGCGACACACGCACGTGCGTATACTATCCGCAACTGGACTCGTGATTCGAGTACGGTTCCGTCCATTAAGCCCCGCGAGAGAGCGTCGAGAGAGTGGTCCGCGTCGAGTCGTAAAACCCGTCCCCCGCGTAATGAAGCCGTCGTCTCGCGCGCTCGTTTGCCTTTGTGAAATTGCGTCGCAGAGGTGGCTGATTTATCACGACGCCGCCGCTGCCGCGAATCGCCGCCTGCGAGAGGGACCGCAGCATTCCGACGGCGTGGCGCCTATATATGTGCGCAGGAGGATGATAGGGTCGTTGCATAAATTGCCATCGTTGTGTTCATATGGACTTGATGAGTTTATATGTATATATATATCTATGCTATTAGATGCGTAGTAAGAGAATGTATTTAAAAAATTGTCAGCTCCAGCTGAATGTTTGATGGCTGTTTTTCTGGGATGAACACAAATATTCCTCATATTTTTGTTTTTTATTAATAACTAATCTTTAACACAGACCTTTATATCATTTGTATAATTTTTGGTCCAAATGCGTAGTCAGACAATTCTTGTTCATCATATAAGAAATTCATAAATACTATATATAGTTACTTTGTATGCTATAATAAAACGCGTAGCATTTCTATGAAGATTCAAATTTATCTCCATTTTATATGAATTATTATTTACTAAAACCAACTTTAGTTACAATAATTATTACTGTAAAAGTGTTATACACGTGAATATTAAAACCTATCCAAATCATGCCCTTAACCAAACGCTAAAATTAAACACAATGCAGATAACTTATTGATAATAAGTAGAATGAAAGGTCACTCGTCATTACCGCACCAATGTAACACCGATACACCCACGCGACGAAGATCTCACCTCCGATGCATGCGATCCTCACTCCCATTTCTCGCATCCCCGAAACCTGTGACACACTATTAGTCCCGATCAATTCAATAAACGTCTCCATTATCGATCGCCGACTGCACGCGCGCGTACGACACGTGCACTTTCTCCCTTTGATCGGGCGCCGACCGTCGAACCCGTTACCGCTCTATACGCGCGTGGGGCCCATACATCAATTTTCACAAACGATTCTCCTCCGGCCCGCATTTTTGTTTCTCTTTTTCTCGCGCAAGATTTTCACGCCGGCAAAACCGGAATAATGGAGCCGGACGCTTTACCATTTAAACGAGCGTACGTGACGGGGTTTCGTGGATTTTCGCGCACGCGAGATCCGAGCCTCTCGCGTATATTATATAGGAGAGCGCGCACGTGGTGCAAAATGTCTCTAATTGCATTAATTTTCGCACGGTTTAGTCGGGCTGCTCTGTTCCGCAAACCGTTATGGTAGGTGTTGCCGCGTATACACGCGAGAAAGGTTGTCCCCCCGCGAGCTGTTTGCCATATACTTATCACGCGAATCGTGTGTTATTTGCCTTGTTATCATGAGAGTAATTAAGCTGCTTATAATATTTATAGGAAAAATTATAAATAATTAAGCCATTCATATCTGTCTGGTAATTTGAGATTGGCGCACGGTAGCAAATGTATATGTGATATCGAGTTACCTCATTACTCGTTTGTCTCGTAGACTAATTGCTAGTTGTAAAATCTCGACACTGTAGTTTAATAAGCTCCGCATTGCTCATTTAAACAGCAGAGTTAAATTTAAAGTATATTCAATTTCATATATATAATTGTAATGGTCGAAATCGTATATTTCATTCGGAAAGTGCATCTACTGAATTAGCAAACGGCAGGCTTCGCTTATTTATTATGGGCCCTGTTTGACGTGCGATCGGAATCGTGACATCCACATTGAAGACGAATCAGTCAATTGACAGAGAAATCGCATCAGCTCAAAAGTTTTCCATTTCTCAGTAAAAAAAGCATCAAATCAATCGAAATTCTAACTGTGTTCTTAGAATTTGACTAAAAGTTCACCACATTCGCTTATGACTCAGATTCATACATATATATTCAAACGAATAACTCACTTCCTCGATAAACATTTTTCTACCCTTACTCAAACTCAAGAGATTTTAAAATTTACCATCGAACCCGCCTGCGGTCGCTGCAACTTATGCGTCACAGAACCCGCTCACAATCAAACGCATCTTACACATACAATCGTCCCGGGAGAAATCATCAGCATTCACCGTCCGTATGCAGCGTGAACAATCGACGCGGTCGATCCTCTCGCCTCTAAATAAAAAGACTAAGGGCATCGCCGCGTCGTCGGAGAAGAGAAAGAGAGGCCGAAGATATACGTAATGCATCTTTCTCGTGTACGAAAAAGCACATGTGCACGAGCGTTGTGTGCGTGCGCGCCGGCGCCGACTTCCGCGTCGTCTTCTGCTGCTTCTGTG
This sequence comes from Torymus flavipes, assembly GCA_030522905.1. Lineage (NCBI taxonomy): Eukaryota > Metazoa > Arthropoda > Insecta > Hymenoptera > Torymidae > Torymus > Torymus flavipes. The sequence continues at coordinate 31,983 of JAPYZO010000467.1, read as the reverse complement.
TGGGTGCGTGTATATGTATGTGTGTGTGTGTAGTTGTTGTTGAAGCGAGTGCATCTTATTGCCCGCGCGCTGCTGGTGTTGTTTATGGGTGCGGGTGTTACGCAGGTTGGAGCTAAATTTCTTGATTCGCCATGCAAATTCGAGAAAGTGGAAGCGCTGAAATGTGGAAATATTGGAGAAAATTTTATCGAAAGTTTAAGGCACGCGTTTGTTTGATTATGTTGCGCATTGTAAATATAAGTTCTTCAATGGCTGCGTGTTACGCGAAGAAATAAAAATAAATTTCATCTGGCAGTTCTCCAGTGCTTATTTAGGTGAATCGATAAATAATTTAAAAAATGATTATAGTCGACTAATTTCTGAAAAATTTGAGCAATATAATATTGACGATTATCTCACCTTTTTTTTTTAAATCTTTAACATTCATTAACTTATGGTCAACAGATAAAATAAAACTCACAAGTAATTTTAGAAAATTAAATTCAACGTGTATTTAAATTTTTGTCAACCGTGACCAAAGCAGCGCATTAGAAAGTTGAAGCTCCGCTGTCATAAATATCGCTAGATCATTTACTTGTAAATGTACCGATTGATACCCACCGTCAGTCCCAGCGCAATCCGATATTCCCCATGCAAACCCCATCGAGCAACGACTATAGAGAAATCAGCTCAGCTCCACGGCTTTTCCCTCCTCTCTTCAGCTCTTCTAAGGCTACCTAAGAGAGAGAGAGAGAGAGAGAGAGAGAGAGAGAGAGGGGGGGAGACAGCTATGGCATGTGTCGTTCTGTTTATCCTTTTTCTCCTCTATGAGAGCATATACATGCGGATCACGCTCGGCCGACGCGAGCACGTAACATCTTCTGTTCTTGGGAGCGGAGAAGTGTGCTTTCCTCCTCCGCTCTCTGCTACAGCGTGCTTCTCTCTCAGTGGTGTGACACCTTGACGAGAGACTTTCTTTCGGGTTACAGCTTTATTTACGCTCGACGATGATTTGAATTTTACGGCCTCGTATTATCTCGCGGTTAGTATTTTTTATTAGAAATAAAGTTCTCCGGTACGTAAAATCTGCAAGCAAAATGCTGATAACCAAATGTTAATTCCAATTCTGATTATAAGCCTATAGTTTTAACAAACTATGTTATAAAATCGATTAGCAACCCCCTGATTGCTATTTTTGCCATGCTACCATCATAATCATCGGTATACTCCCGAACTCTTCCACTTTTTATTACCCACTTCCATAATCACCCACGCGCACCACCCGCCACGAATCCAAATCAACCTGCGCGCCGGCTATTCTTATATTACCTCCCTCGCGCGCTCGGCTTAAAAATAATTGCGCCGTTCATCTTCTCCACCTGCCAGCCACATCCTTCCTCCCGTCTCGTCCTGTCCAAATCGCACGCTCGTGCTTACTCATACGCGCGTGCCATTCCGAATCCGCTATCGGTCCGCGACACTCATCTTTCCTCCCTCTCTCACTCTCCGCCGTATTTGGCCCTACCGCGACGCGTATGCTCGGCGCATTCGCAATGATCCTCCTCTCTCTTTCTCTCTATAACCGATCGGCCCCTCGAGGACCGATTTATGAATCTTTTAAGGCGCGGAGCGAAATCGCTCTCATATTCGGCCGATTGGTATGCGTCGGGTGTGTGCCAGTGCGCGCGGGTGGCGGCAGCGGGTTTTCCGAGAACGGTGACGAAAATGCGCAGTCTGCTGGCATTGGATTGTGCTTGCGCGGAAAAAAGGTGGCTGATTGATGCAGCGTGGGTGTGCGTGAAAAGAGTCTGCTTGTCTATTTAAGTGCGATCTCATAGCAGTGCTTTGCTGACTTATAAGGAAGATTCTGTGAGAAAGGGTAAATAAACTATAGTCATAAATTGTAAGTGACTGCACCGTCGCTATAGCTAAATTAATCCGTGCAGATTGGTGTATATGTAAAACCGCGGTTAAGCTTTCCGAATTTGTATATATACATCGCTTTGAATGAAATGATTTTTTTGTTTATAAAAGATTATTATAATATATATAACAGAATATAACAATATTCGATTTCAATGATAGTATACGCAACTCTTACAAATTAAGGACTTTCAGAATTACCATTCCACAGTTTCATTCAGAATCTTTGCGAAACCCACTTTGCATTGGCACAGCTTACATTAGAACTCTCGCCCATCTTAAATTCCTACGGCTTCTTCGCGATTCAGCCTGTTCTAAAAAAAGTCACATCTCATTACAAATTGACTGATTACGTATTAATTTGACTCAGTTTTTATACTAAAATAGTATTATTCGTTTACTTTACAGAGAAAGATAAATAACAAAAAGAAAAATAAGTTTAGTCAAGATTATGATGGCTTTTATAAAAATTCATCTATTTTGAAAACAAAACGCTGCGGACTATTCCAACCATCAATAACCTTTGGATGAAATTAGTATTAAAAAAAAAAATACGAAAGTCTGTAACACATTTAACTGCAGTTATAAATACTTTTCTTTTTGTTCTTTTTATATATTGTTTTGACTATTCAAGTATTATGAACCTCTATCCCTGCTGTAAAATCATTAGTAAAACTGAAGGAACAAAGAAAAATTAGACATCAATATTTGCACATAGGTCCAACACCTTATAACATACTCACCGTTCAAAAATCAGAACAATTCAATTCAAACGTACTCAGCTCAATGAGAAACCGGAAGCCTTCTCGAGCGGTGGAAAGCCTCCTTTGCCTCTTTGGCATACAACAGCGACGATGCCAGACGGCATACGCACTCCCGATTCGACGTATAGGCATACCTATACGCTCGAAAGAGAGGAGATCGCTTGAGAGAGTCGCGCGCGTGTCCTTAAAGATGCGTCGCACGACTCGCGCACGAAATCTCGGATTCTATTAGCGGAGAAATTATAACGGATTGACGGCACGGTCGGACTCCCGACCGGAGGTGGATTTCTCCTGAATCGTAAGCGCGGATATCTCTCGGTGCACGTGCGTATATATATGAACGCTGCCGTGCGCGCGATAATATTCGGCGACGATGAATGCTAAAGGACTTCCGTTCAACGATGCGATTTTGGTTGGGAGGAAAAAAAGAGAAGAAAAAGTGGGAGGAGTGGATATAAGAAGGATGAAAGATTCTGAAAATTTTAGATTTTCGATCTTAGATTTTAAATACTTTTTAAGAGAAATTTTTATAATCTTGATAAATATGGAATATTAAAAACAATTACGTAAAAGAGCGTTAATAAAACGGATAAATAATGAACATTATACATGCACAGTATTTACGATTGACAAGACTAAATAAAATTATCCATATTTATTAATTATTAATATTTACAGTTTTTTTTTATTTTTAATTTAATGTTTACTACTAAACAATGTACCATGAATATAATTTCAATTGAATAGCACTGTAGTAGCTAACAATATTTTTGACGATCACACAATTTTAAGCATGTGTCTCCACCTATGAAATATAACTGGAACTACTTACTCACAACTCGATAACTTTGACTTAGGAGGTACATACACATACTCAAATGGTTAGTTATAGGTAGTTTTTAAAAGTTCTTGTGTATCATAAAAACATTGTTGCAATATCAATTGTGAACTAATTTATCGAATCAATTTTTCAACCACATGTTTGAATATTGTATTGCAAAATTTCAATAATTACTTTTATACAATAAATTTAATCGAATTTTCACACTATTCGCAGAAAGAATAACATTGTCTGGTATATTATTTATAGTCTAAAAAACTATATGCATTTTTATAAAACTATGGATTATTTTACAGACGCTTCTGTAAAGGATTCAACAGCTAACATAAGATAAATGCATAAGTTATATTCACTACTCCGTTGCGTCCATACGCACGCATATCAAAAACGTATTGACGTTCGTCAACTATTTACCAACGAATAACTTAATATTATTATTATTTATTATTTCATTTCAGCGTGCCTTTTCCATCTACGTAAACCTCGCCTCCCTCTGCTATTTGGGTTTAAGACTTTTTTAAATAATCGACTCGTTTATTGTCACACGTCTACGTATCTCAATATGATCAATAATTTCAAGACAAAACAATAATACTTTTCATCTTGACTAACAAGTCCAGATTGATAAGAGAGAAATTTTCAAGAATTACAAGATCGAGACAATAATTACAGAAATATTGTATTGTCTTGCTCTCGTGCAACCTTAGTTATTTATTTTTCCATAAGCCAAGAGTTTTGGGATATCGTCATCTTCATTGTATCTGATACACCTCTATTAGTAAGTAAAGAAAAATGTTTAAATAAATAATTTTGTTTCAATAGACGAGGCCATTCTTATTGAATCAGTGGCGCAGATATTTTCTCATTAGGATTATTAATAAATAATCTTTGCAGTGGAAAAGAATTTTCCAAAGCTAACTCCATTGTTAGTACCATTTCAGCATCACTTGTATCAAGCTAGTAGCACTACTCGCGGGGCTTGGGCGAGAAAATACACAGCTTGATAAATACTTACGAAGACCAACACTATTCATTTTGTTCTTATAAGTAGTACACAGTTTGTCATATCATATCATGCATAAACTTCTATTTTAAATCGTCTTTTATGAATTTTTTGTTATTTCTTTGCCTTGTTACAGATTTTTCTTATAAATATGTGTCCAAATAATTAAAAAATTAAAAATTTTATAACTATTTTCATATTCTATGCAAAATGTTATTAGATAATACTGTAATGCAACGTGATAATAGTATTACATGGTGGTATAACGGTATGCCGTGTGAACGGCGTTACAAATATACTGAGGTATTCTTGAGCGGTTGTATCTTTAGCGCATCGATGAAATTTTTTCTACAGTAGGTACAGTAGAAAACATCAAGACATTTCTAGTTCATCAAAGTAAGAAATGTTATTAATTTTAATTCCAAGAAATATTCGAACGTCAGGTCTATTGATTCCTTACGAAAAAAATACTCAAATATTAAGCGTTTACATCCAACTGGAGCCACTAATATAATTAGTATATATTGTTCGAAATTACAATGAATTGGGTGTAATTTCGGACACATTAGTGTTTTTTCGTGTGGAATATTTTCAAGCGTAGACTATGAACTTTTATTTTTACTTTAAACTAAACTTATATAAAATTCGTTTTATTTTCATTTAAGGTTATTGTTTAGGCATCACTTCTCATTATTTTTATCCTCACAAAATAAATTTTTGTAAAATTAGAGATACATTTACATGGTGAATTACTAATTTCTGTCAAGCTTAATAATTTTATAAAATTAAAATATGTTTAATAAATTAACCTATCTACTAATTATGGCTAAATAATTTAATAAATAAACTAAAATTGATATTATTTCCTATAACAACTTTAATCGACGAGGAAAAAAAAATAAAACACATTTACTTTAAATAAAAAATTGTATAATCTTTATTTATCGATTTACTATCACACGCATTCGTTACACACATATCTCTCTCGTTTGTCTTCAAATTGGTCCAACGGAAATCTTCTCTACAAACGTTTGTTCATACGCTTTTCAACTAACACGCATAGTTGCAACTATTTCCTGTCCCATTGGAATGTAATGCTCGAATAATACTATTTACATACTTTCGCAGAAAAAATTCTCATTTACAATTATATGTCTTTTACTGCTACTTTTTCGAGTGTTCGGACAATACTTTGGTTCACGATAAATCTCGAGAGCACGTTTTTTTTTTCATTAAAAATAAAAGTTTTGTTCTATTAACATTGACGAAAAAAAAAGGTTCGCTAAAGAGTAAAAAAAAATATAACACAAATAGTCTCAAAAATAAAAAAAAATAAAAATAAATGAGCAGTTCGGGATATAACTCCTATACAATTTCAACGATCATACGCTTACACTTAAAATAAAATTGCGTCCTTGAAAGAATAATGCAAAAAATCGCGGACATAATATTCAATATTGTGTCTTTAAAAAAAGAAAATTAAAATAGTGTCGGTAGAAGCGACATAAGCTTCTATCGTCAAAAAGCAATTATACGTTAAAATAATAAATTAATGAATTAAAATCTTCGAAAAGATCAAACATTACAAACATCAAATCGTTATATATCATTTCTTAGGATGCATCATCTACGATTACAATGGATAGAAAGAGGATTGCTAAATCTTCGATCGAAAAGGAGGAAAAAAGACAAAATTCAAAACAAGCATGAAAGACTTTAGAGTTTCGCGACGTTCTTCTCCAGAGTAATCAACTCCTCGGCGATGGGCTTGGGCAGATCCTCGCCCACCTGATTATCCAGGTATTCCTTGAGCTCTTGCACCTCCTTCTGCCAGAACTCCTTGGGCAGGCTGAACAGTTCATTCAGATCGATCTTCTCAGCCAAGCCGTCGAGATTCAGAGCCTCGGGTTTGGGCAGATAACCAATTGGCGACTCGAGGGCAACGTCTTCACCATCGATGCGACGCAGGATCCAGTCGAGGACGCGCGAGTTCTCGCCGAAGCCTGGCCAGAGGAAGCCGTTCGGGCCCTTGCGGAACCAGTTAACGTGGAAAATGGCAGGTAACTGAACATTCTCAACACGCGACATGCTCAGCCAGTGGTCCAGGTAGTGGCCGAAGTTGTAACCGAAGAACGGCCGCATGGCGAATGGGTCGTTCATTATCACTTTGCCCTAAAATGGATTTGCAGAGTTAGGGAAACATTTATAAAGAAGACTAGAATCTCTATTGAATTGATATAATTATTAAAAAATAAAATTATTATGTTATTTATGCTAAGTAATACAAAATTTCCTTTTAATTATAAGACGATAAAGATTATTTAGATAATTTTCCAATCTTTCAATATTTTCCTTGTTAAAATCATTATGATTGATTTTGTTTACTGTTGTAAGACCACTTTACTGATGATTCATAACTGATTATTTAGTTCTTAACCTGTATTGAGAGATAATCTAAATCTTGAGCAACCTTTATCTAACTGTGAGTAATTCATTTAAAAATAAATCAACCAAAAAAGTTCCGATAATTCTGTATACACATCCATTTAGCCGTTTATTATCTTAACTTGATGATGACACAAAGATTACCATTTAATAATTTCAAAATAGTTAATTATCCTCAAACTCAATCTTAAAACACAAGAGATTTAACGAAAATTGAATCTCAACCAACCTTGTGCTCAGCAGCAGCAGTCGACTCGGACCTCATCGTGGCACCGATAAAGACTCCGTGCTGCCAGTTACGCGCCTGGTAGACAAGCGGCACACCCTGGGGTCGACGACCACCAAAGAGGATGGCGTCAATGGGTACGCCCTGCGGGTCCTCCCAGGCTGGGTCGATAATGGGACACTGACGCGCGGGAGTGCAGAAGCGCGAATTCGGATGAGCGGCGGGTGTCTTTGAGCCCCGTTGCCATGGGTTACCGTGCCAATCTGTGATCTGTGGAAATAGAAAATGAAAATCAGAAAATGTTTACAAGAGAAAAAGTTGAGAAGTATTGGTTGATAGATTTTTTTACAAATAAGTGTGGTTACATTAAGTTGCAAAATTTTTGATAAGCAGATGATAATACTATTGATTTATTAAGCTATTTAAAAGTCGTTAAAAAGTATCTGATCATATCGTCTGAAGTAATTTGTTTGCGTTACTCGTGCCGTTTACAAGTTTCGTTGTTAATATAAAACATATATATGTATAAATGCATGTCAATGCTGCTAAACCTGAATTCATGTATAGATCCATTTTCTCTACCAGTTTAGAGGTAAACAGCATAATTATACGCTCTGTGCTTTAGTAGAACGAAAAATCTAGATAGCCTTTTAACAAGACAATTTTTTGATATTATGCAACTCCAATAAACGAATAATAAAACAAAATAAGTGAGCGGCGTTCTAGAAACGTTATCATTAAATAATTCAGCGCTTGCGTTTTCAGGTCACATAAATAAAACAAGTTTTTTAAAATAGCATGTCATTTGCGCCTATATAGCTGTAGTTTCCGTTTACTCATAATCATATTCAACTAATATCCTAGTTAATGAGAAAATTTCAAACAGACATTAATATTTTGATCGAATCTGATAATGCAATAACCTGTATAAAGTCTCTATAATCATCATGAACTATTCAAGTTTAATATATTTCCGTTCAACTCTATAATTAATACTTCTGAATGTCAACCAATTACTATCGAACAAAAAATTAAACAAAACTGAAAATCCTTACCTGTACATTATCTGACACCTCTTTTTCCATGCCCTCCCAGTACACGCCTCCGTCGCTGGTCTTGGCGACGTTCGTAAACACCGTATTCTTGAAAATGGTGGCCATGGCGTTGGGATTTGTGGCCGAACTGGTACCCGGAGCTACGCCGAAGAAGCCGTTCTCCGGGTTGATGGCGCGAAGTTTGCCCTGAGCGTCAAAGCGCATCCAGGCAATGTCATCGCCCACGCATTCGATCTTGTAGCCCGGCAGCGTAGGCTGCATCATTGCGAGGTTGGTCTTGCCGCAAGCACTTGGAAATGCCGCTGCGATGTAGTGCTTCTTGCCCTTGGGACTCGTGACTCCAAGGATCTAGAAATGAGAGAAAAACAATTTTATAACTAATGCTTCCATTAACAAACTTTATTATTATTACAATGTTCCTCAAGATTATTTAGTAAATAATCTTCGCTATATTATTTCAAAAGGAAACTTTACACAAAGTCTTTCATTTAAATATATAAGAGAACATTAAATTTATAATATTTTACAAAACTCACCAGCATGTGTTCAGCAAGCCAGCCCTCATCCCTGGCGATGGTCGAACCGATTCTCAGTGCAAAGCATTTCTTGCCCAGCAATGAGTTACCACCGTAGCCACTACCATAAGACACGATTTCATTCTTTGCGGGTTTGTGCAGTATAATGGTGCGCTCAGGATCGCAGGGCCAACTGCCGTCGACCTTGACACTGGAATTTTCCGCGGGTACTCCAACCGAGTGCAGGCACTTTACGAAGTCGCGCTTGTCGAGGGCTTGGAGCACACTCTCGCCCATGCGCGCCATGATGCGCATCGAGCAGACGACGTAGGCCGAGTCCGTCACCTCGATACCAATCTTGGACAACGGTGAGCCAACAGGGCCCATGCTGAATGGGATCACATACATCGTGCGGCCTTTCATGCAGTTGGGGAAGCGTTCTAAGATCGCCTTGTCCATGTCGTTAGGGGCCATCCAGTTACCCAAGGTTCCCTTGACTCCATTTCGAGGAGTCGGGATGGTATTGCTCTTGTCGGGAGTGCTGATGAAGGTCTTGCTCTCGACACGGGCGACATCAGCTGGATTCGTTTTTGCCAACCAGCTGAAATGGGCGAATTAATTGTTATAATTAGCAAATCATAACGAGAAGAAACAAAATACGTTTTGAATACAATGGATCTCTTATGTTTCAGCGCATCTATTTTTTTAGGACAGACTTATTGAACAATTATCAAAGTCAAAACAAAGTTATCAACAAGCTAATAAATACAATTAGACTCTTAATGAACTGACAAAGTTATCATTGGCGATAACGGCAGTTTTTTGCTCATTATTTTAACCCTCAACAAGCATTCATTTTCAAATCAATAGCATTCGATAAAAGTCTTTGCTATCTGCTATTTTTCTAAGATAAGTGTTGTGTGAAAACTACAATAAGATCCATCGTATCAGGGCTGAAGAACGCTTGAAAATAGGCAGCATTTGAAATGTGTAATGATGATTCTAATGGTAAAATTGATGGATACATTGTAGTTAACACTAATTAGATGATGTAACTTTTGTATACTATATGTGCCATGACCACAATATCCAGACAGACAGATTTTGTCTACTGCGTTTTCAAATCGGAACGAATCCTGATAATGTCAAGATATAGATATGTATTTCTTATAGAACATCTATCTCTTTATGCAGCACTAAGACACAACATTATTCAACAATTATTTTTTCTCATTGTCTTAATTAACGCGATTAGATTTCACGTGACTTAGCCAAAAAATGTTGATAACATTGCACATTCTGTTCAGAATGAATATTTTTCTACGACCAATCTACTTACAAATCTGAGCACTTCAAGGTCCACATATGTATCACCGAAAGTATTCACGCATTGTTAGAGCGGTTACTAAGCGCAGTCTTTTCTTTTCAAAGTCATTGTTACTCACCAGTTCTCATACTTGGGCAGCGACTGAATAGTTCCACGTTTCTCTAGGAGCTTCAGCAGCTGTTTATTCTCGGCCTCGCTGCCGTCGCATATGTACACGTCGTCCGGACGGCACAGCCTGATTGCCTCCTCGACGTAGGCGCGCACCTTGGGCGCCAGAGGCTGGCTAATGTTGCCGAGCACCGGCGTGTCGGCGATCCGGTCGTACGTCTCGTACTTGCTGCTTGGGCTCTTGGCCGCGTGGGTCACCATCAGCTTGGCGACTCTACAGAGAAAAGAAAAACGAGATTCAATGGAGTGAGTTATTGCCGATGAGGAGAGACGTAAACTGTCGTATGACTTCCGCTCGAGTAATCAATTTGGGAGCGAAGCATTTTCCTTTTCGCGACATGCGCGCGAGCGCGGCTTCGTTAGGGCTTCCGCGAGACGTTTGAACGGGACAGAGAGGAAGGGAGCGCTTTAAATGTGACCCTATTACGCTTGCTGACCTACTTAATAGTGTCGATGATGATGACGATTTCCTTGAAAATCCACTTAAAAACGTTTTGAACGAATAACAAACTGAAAAATCGAGTTGAAACTTCACAGATAAAATTTACAAATTAAATGAAGCATATATGAGTGCGTTTAGTTATAGAAAATCATCAATTTTAAAATTCACATAAATTATACGATACATATAATAGATACATGTATAAAATATTTAAAATATGATAATGGTTGGGTACGAACAAAAACTATCGAGATACAACACGTCTTTCTTTCGTTACACGATATTCTTTCATTTTCAACATAACAATTATTATGTTAGTATACTTGTATGAGAAACTAAGTAAGAGCGTTTAAACTAAAAATAAATCAAGTAAATTTCTACAATAACTTTTAAAAATGATATGTGAAGAATCTCTACAAGTGTAAAAGGGTCGCCATTGTCAAGTGCCGGTAGAGTGTCGCATGGCGTGAACTTGACATTGACCGTGGTACTGTGTATCAACTGCAAAGTGTTATCAGGTACAAGAAAGGTTTTTCAAGGAAGAAAACATGAATAATTATGATTAAATCAATAAAGTTTTAATCAAAACTTATTTTATGATTTAAAAATATTTTAATGGGCGAAGTTCAATACGTTTAAATGAATTAGATGCAATCTTAATACTCGCATGACATTTAGCATGTCGCAAGTCGCATGAGCTGTATAAATAATTGTTATATTATTAATGTTTCTTTTTTCGTGAGCTTTCAACGTTATCGATATTTTAACGAGCCTTGTGCAAGATACTTTAGATACTCATTTAAAGCTTATGAAATTATGTGTAAACAGAGTGATGATTTGAACTAAAAACTGATGATTATTTATATATTGAAATAATATAAATCTGATAATTCTTTTGTCGAGTAATAGATTACTTTTTGAAATATACTGCACTAGTTACAAGTAAAATAAGTTTACGTAATACTGCTCAATAGTTAAAATTAGATTTGGCTTGCGATGTAATTTTATTGATCTAAAAGTGATTGAAACAGTTTTTTATTTTGATTCTTGAACCCATTTATTTTTTCGTCAGTGTCCAACTGGGTCGTGTTAGATTTAAATAATACTAACATCGAGACTATATTATATAGTATTTAAACAGGTTTATTATTTTTAGCCGTCGTATCTCAATTGTCTAGTATTGCGTTTTAATAAATTTCAAATTTCAGTATGCTTAAATATTACTGAGCAGTATGCTTATATATTGACTAAGCAGTATCCTTATATATTGACTAAGCATTTAAAAAAACTAACTGCAAAATACGAAACAAATTTCTCTATAGAACTTTAGTGAATTTTAAATTCAAATTTGAATTCCAAATCAGTACGCAGTTTCTAAAGGACTCAAAATGACTGCAAAGTGTTATTTTGTAATACACTTCAAAATTAGGGAAAGCCGATAGATTAATTATAATAAATATATATTAGCATTATGTGACTGTAACATCATGACATCAGTTAAAACAAGTGTTGTAATATTCTTAGGGAAGCCTAAACGGCGTTGTGTCGTCACATATATGTAGTCACGTGATGCACATTTCGATTCCTTTGTTTTACCTTGACTTTCAAATCGTTTCACGAAATGAATAAATTTACAATAAACTTTTACGACGTTATCTATATATTTAACAATAAAAATGTTGTTCACAGAACGAAGAAAAGAGAGCTACATTGTTATGTTTTGTGTTAAAATATTAAACAGAAAAAGACTCACAAGAAGTCTGGTAATAATGAATCGTTATAGATACCAAAATATACAATATAATACAATATTAAAACTGAATTTATTATATTCTTCATTAAAATGTATAGATTGAACAAGTAATTTGTAAAACGCAAAATTTTTATCTCGCTAATTAGACTTTCTTGCAGAAATCGTGTATTCAGTGAAACAATTCATTGATTAATAAATTAACAGGCTTATTATGACTTTTATCAACCAAAAATACAAACTACCTCGTTCATCACAAACATTATCAGCGCTGACACTCGAAAAAAACTCCCGATCGCTCTAATCATAGCGCTCACATCCGAGGTACAAAGTCGCGTCTTGATAAGCGCGCCATTTTTTTCCGGGGAATTCAACAAGTGTGTATATATTTCTCCGACGCACATACCCATCGCTGCGCGTATTATATCATTGCCACACACGCGCGCGCGAACGATCGAGCCCTCCTTTCAAGTTCTCTGTCGCACGCCAACTCTCCCGGTCCCTCTCGCTCCATCCATAGCGCGCGTGGTGTATATATCTCGCTGAAAAAAAACTGAGCGGTTTCGAGTCTAATCGGCGGCGCGTGTCTCTGGGCTCCTATATACTTCGAGAGCGCGGTGAAAGCCGAAGTCGCGAGAGAGAGGAGATTGTAATATATATTGGTAGTATAAAACGTTGAAAAAGGAGAAAAATGAGCCAAGTATTCGGCGCAGTATAATGACGCGGTCGAAGGTGCAATTAGAGGAAGGAGAGCGTATTTGGAGCGCGCTCCGGTCGTTTATGTAGCGAGAGAGCATGAGGTAACACAGCCACTGTGTGACGTGGGCTGCTGCTGTCGTTGCTGACTGTACCGAATGTTTTTGTGCCTACTGATAGGAGGTTTAGAATAATGGCAGAAAAAGGCTTTCAACGGCGTCGTTAAATATTTGGGCACGGTGCTGTTATGGAGATTTTTAATTAGCATTTGTTGAATTTTTGCAAAACACCGTACTTTAAAAGAAATACGGCTGTAAGTTGTACGGCTTTGGATATAAAAAAAGGCTTTTACGAAGAACATTCTAAATAATACAAAATGAGCAAAATTTAGAAATTTCATTTTGAATAACTGCGTGTATTATGTAATATATTAAAAGGCGTCTTTTCACTTTCCTGAATTTCACTTTTTAGTTGTTAGTCATCGAAATTTTAATAGACTTCATAGCCTATATTCTTATTCAAATTTATATCGATTTAAGAAATTTCTTTATATAATTCTACACAATAAAATGCTTGATCGTTTGTGTTTTCTCATATAAAGTATGTAAAGCTGTTAAATTAATTACTAACGTTGGAATACAATGACAATGGACTATTAAAGCAAAACAAAAGATGCAAAAATATCGATAGAATTTTATCTAATTTTACCTTATATTTTCTTTTACCCTACAACTATTCCAACGATTAATAATATTAATTAAAATAATAAGTCGATCGCATAGAGAGCTGTAACCGTTACTCAATCTCTCACCATGTCAGCTGGAAAAAGTATTCCGGTTCGCATGCAACTCGAACCATGCGCGTCTCAAATCAAAACAAACTCAGCACCGTGTGAAAAAGTCGGCCACCGGGCGCTCCCACTTAAAAAAAAGGACCCGCACGCCTCGCTCCACAAACCCAAAAGTCGCACCAAAACGAGAAAGAAAATAAAGAAAGTAGCGGAAAAACTTACTGCGGGTAACGCATCTCAAGGGTGATCGGCATCTTGTCCTTTCCGCTCGAACAGCTTCCCAGCACAATGGATCTCCACTTGAAAATGGCAAAGTCTCGCTTTAGTTGCAAATTGCAGGCGGCTTCAAGTCTGCACCCTGCGATCTCTGAACCTCTGGCTGAGTGCGAAGCACCGATTCCTAACGATCTCCTCGCCTGGCTCCACGGGCTTCCTCCTCGCAAGCTGGACCAATTCGTCGTGGTAGATCTGTGCAATCCCGTTTCTATCCATCGGATCGTTGATGACATGTTGCTAGCCGCGGCGCCGGCCGTCCCTTATATACTCGATCGGAAAACACTGGCCCCCGTCCACCACCTCCGTTCCTTCTTCGTATCGCCACCACCCAGACGCTTGCGAGACACGCGTGCGCGAGGAAAATCTGAGAGCCGACGGGTGGGGGAAACTGTACACGACTCGCCGTTGGATCCTTGAACTTCCGGAGTCGATTCACGATGGGGAGCGCGCGTGCGATACGCGATTACGCGGTGCGTGTCAGCTGGTACTGCCTTCGCGGTGGGGGGAGATAGACACACACACACACACTCTCCCTCTCGAGAGCCTACTGTGTCTTAAAAAGTCCTAACCGGGCCCTGGCGCGCCTCAGAGATCTGCCGGACTGCGGTGCGATCGGTTGCCGATTCCTCCTCTTCGGTCTGCTCCTCCAGCCTTTTTTCCCTCTTCTTTTCCTTTTTTACCACAAAAAATCGGCACGCAGGTACGTTGTTATTTATCGACAGCTGTGGGAGTAAGAAAGCGCGCAGGGTTGGGAAGAGAGAGTGTGAGTAGCGATGCGTTCGGTGATGCGCTGCGTTTTATACGTCGCCGGTGCTGCTACTGCCGCTGCGGTCTCTCTCGTTCACTCCACTCTTTCCTCTCGCTCTTTCTCTCTTTTATTTTTCGTCGGACCTCGCTCGTACGCGCGCTATCTGACGAGCGCGTATAAGCCGTGCCTGCGCGACAACACGTCGACTCTCGCGCGACTTATTTACGCTCTCTGCTCTCGCTCTGCGTGCGCCCGTGTGCGTGTACATATACGAAGGAGAAAGAGAGAGAGATAGAACGGGATCTCTCGATTACATACAGTGTTGCCGATGTGTGCTTGCCCGCGGGAGAGCAAGACATGGAATAAGCCCCAGATTGAGGAGCGAGATTTCGGAGGCCACAGCGTATCACAAGCGAGGGGAGGAGGGGCAGCGAAATTTTCCAATACGATGTAATACGCTGCAAAGCAAAGTGGCTGCGGCCACAGCGGAGTTTGTTTGCCGTGTCAAGAGATGATGATATCGACCCGATCGTGGGAGTCTCCGCGGCGTGGCAGCGCTTTTGCTCCGGTATAGCATTTTTCTCGCTTGCTCTCGAGTGTCTATGTGTGCAGAGATCTGGTTTTGCCGGTTCGCGGTCAAGCAACATTGTTTCGAGTCTTTTTGCCAGATTTTTAGTTACGCCAGAGCTGCGTGGAAATGAGGAAATGTCGCGCGCGCGTACGCCTGGATTGTTTTAATTTTGTTTGAGTTTGAGCACGGTTATGTGTCTGAAACGATGCTTGGAAACATGTCTTTTATATGATACTTATTGGGCTGGAGCAATAAAGTAGAGCGGAATCTTATAAATACAGGTTTTTTGGGGGATTAAAAGACGTCTGATAAAAATTTGAAAAGGAAACTTAAACCAAGAAATGATTCAATAAATATATAAGAGCCTAATAAGCTTTAAAATCAGTAGATCAATGATCAACAAATAAGAATTCAACACAACATAAGAATATTTTGTACGCGATGAAGAAGCCAAAATTCACGATTGATCATATGAGTGATGAATCAACCGTATCAATCATATAATTTAATACACAAGATTGCCGATATCAAATTACCGATGAAGTAACAGCTATAGGATTTTCGGTGTTTCTCAAGTTCCATAAGTTTTCTTTTAGAATTTATTTGTGGTATATAATGTTATTCAAAGCATACTTAATAGAGTGGAAGTATAATGGCACTATAATGGTAATCTGAATACGTAAACGCGATTTTCGTCAATGAAATCACCAAGTTAAGATACAACAAAGTAAATATTTCCTTGAAATTGATTAATCATCGTTTTGTTTTGCAGTTGTAAGTAAACGCCTTTAAATCAGTACTTACGCAATCAAGAGATTTACCAAAATGGTAGATTCTAATACTTTTGTTCTAGAAGATAAAATAGCTCTTGTATACGTTTGGAGATAGCAATGATAATGATAATTCGAATATGCAGTAAAGTTAAAAGATAAAAATTCAATTTATTTCAAGAGATAATGACCTTGTGATGTAATTTAATTATTACCTGTAATCAATACGTTATACAAACACTTGGTCAATCCATTTATCAAAATTTCTTTCATTAGAAATAAGATCTCAAGAATTGTTTCGTAATATTGTTTATCGCGATCAGCTGCTGTTATGCTCCAGCTCCCTAATAATCACGTGAATGCGGAAAAATATGAAAATATTTTCAATGCGCTTAATATTTACACTTATTCTTTTAAAGGTTGGACAATATTTACTTATTTCCAATAATATTTTGATGATCACTGTATTAAATAAGATCGGGGATTTAAATATCACAAATAAAATAATCTTTATCACGAAAAAGCGATGCACGATGACAATTCAAGCCGTATACAAACCTATAGAAATAACACCTTTAGATACTATACAGATAAGACAATATTTCATAAGTACGCATGACGTAAGCTGTTGAATCCTAAGCTGCTACCAATCACCGATCCTCTCCCCCACGGCGACAATAATGTGTTTACAATTAGAATTCTAGAAAAAATGATAACTCTCGTCGAAGCTCTCCCACAGATAACGACTCCCAGCGATGAGCACTAGTATTATAAATCCTCTGCCTCTTTTCCTCGCTCTCTACGTGCGGGCCGATAAAACTAAAACATCATCATCAAACTCTACGGAAGATTCCTCGATAAGAGATGAAAAACGTACCGAAAATTTATATCGCCCAGGGCGGGGGCTCGCCCGAAAGCGAAAAATCATTGCGTATATATTATAGAGTTACCTTGGATTTCGAGAACCAGCTGTCGGGCTCGCCCAACCAATCACCGCGCGGTACGTAGAGGCACGGAGATGTCCCGTTGGCGCTTTTCGAGCCGTGCCCCCATGAGCGCGCGCGGGAGTTTCATCATAGGCGTTTTTAATGAGGTAAACGGACCGAAGTCGACGGTGAGATTTGTTTTATTTGGGATGATGGGGTCCCCATATGTGCGCGCACGCGCTTGTTCGTCAGAACATCGGCGAGAGAGCGGGGGCATATGCTGAATAATGTATCTATGCTCGTCGTCGCAGTAAGTTGTGGGAATGTAATAGCAAAGAGATGTTTTATTCTGACGTCGTAGAGAAATTTTAATCGGATTTTAGTGAGGCGCAAAATTATATGAATGTTTATGAGATGATGAGGTTTTTGTGATGGATGATTCAAATATTTTGGGTTTCGTAGTGATTACGTCGATTGAGATTATAGGAAATATTTATAAGAAGTAATACTTTTTAGTGAATAATATCATTCTTACGCAGAAAGATGAAAAAATTAAAATTTTACATTTATGAGCAAAATGTATATTTCGACTATTAAACAGCTGCTAACTTATTATTGAAATTAAATTTGTGGTTTATAAAAAAAATACTTTTCTATTCCAACAACTTGTTTTATCATTCATCTACTGATTTCTCACAAAGAATTTTTTACGTATTTATCAAAATTTCGCATAAAATTTTGAGATAAATTAATATTTAAGAAACCGAAGGCTTATATTTATAATTACGCAAACGATTATTATTCGTTTTTTACTCTCAATTAAGTATTTATTTATTTAACCAAAGCTAAAATAATAGCCAAGGCGATGATCCGGAAAAGCCAAAATCTTCCGATGTACCTAATTTACTTCTCTCGGCTTCTCTCGTCCCATAGCATCTCGCGGCCACTTCTTCCCGCAGCTGGTCGTTGGCTCCCCGCGTCTATAAACGCGTCTGTCTCGAGCCGATAGCCGGCATCTGTGACCGTCGGGTTGCTGATAAAAGCTGTCCGTCCGGCCGCTGTATACAAGTCTTTTTTATTCTATTTTACTTCGCGCTCGTTTGCATCCAGACGAGACAAGTGCATATATGTGTGCAGGAAACAAGCTTATCGTGCCTATTTGAACTGCTTTTCGATCTTTCTTTTGATTCTTCTTGAATGGACTTCGGCGGCAAAGAATTGAAATTTGGAATGTGGATGTGGAGGTGACCTTATTTAAATTGAGGAGATACATAGATAAGTGGAGCGTATGGCTTGTTGCGAAATAAGAAAGATGTAAAAGTTATCACTAAATTATAAACTTTTTGGCAAAGTAACGCATGTTTTTATTATTGTTAAATAATTATTCTCAGTGAAGTATAAGTTTTAATTAATTTACCATGAAAAGCTCGAGAGGGGATTAATGATTGAATCAAAAGTTTATTTATGAAAAATTTTCAATTTTATTGATCTGATATTGTCAGGAAGTAATCAAAGTCGTTTTCGAACCAAATTTTACAGAGAAATTTGGTATAAATACTAAAAATCTTGGTCGCGTATTACTAAGAACTCGGAAGCTCCAATTTGGCAACTGATGTAGGGTGGTCTAACCTTTTCTTCTCTCAAGACTGTTAACACTAAGAGAAATAATTATTAGAAAGAATAGAGTGTTCGACTGTATAATGATACCATACTTAAGAATCAGAATTCGTGCCATAAAAAGTAATCTAGAGTATTAACTGTTAATGAATATTTCTTAACTGTTAAAAAATATTCTTCCTATCGAATGATTCCTTTTAAAAGTGTAAACAAATCAAATCAAGTATAAACACATCAAACGTTTACGAGAGTTATCATTATACAATCATAAAACTAGGTTGTAACAAATTCATTCATTTTTACCACCCTTTCTATAAGTAAAAGGAACCCCTTGAATATCGACGGGGCAGGGGTTTTCTAATATCTTCTAATCTAAAAAGTGTTGAAACTTCAGACTCATTCACAAAATGATTTCTGCAGAATAATAATTGTTTCTATGTAAATAATGACAAATTCACGAATCAAATTTTCATAAGTGAAACATATGATTCTAATAGATTAATTTTATAATTTATCGATGATTTTAACAAATATCTTGAATAATTATTAAAAAGCTTTATAACTAACGCTTTAGAGATTTCGAATAATTTCACGGAAATTTTCATGTTTGGAACATTTCTGAATTAAACATCGTCGTCAATCACATTTCCAAAAAGATATCTTGAAGTAAAATCCTAAATAAGTTCCTCTAAAGATTTGCAATCGAATTTTGTTTTAAATAGATTAATATCACAGACATGACTAAATAAACAGATATCAGGTAATGCAAATCGTGTGAATTTGAACAATATTTTCATACTTATCGTATGGTTAAGGAACATCATATCCATTGGTTATTTTTAAATATATAAAATTAAGTCTCTAGTTATTTTAAAGAATTAATTTGACTACATTTTTAAAGTTAAATAATGATTTGATTCTAATGACTTGATTTTTTGTAATTGTAAATACTTATTTTAAATATTGTGTTTTTATTTTGCAGTTCACATAATGCTGATGACATGCTCGGTATATTTTGAATATGCTTTTTAATGCTTTTGATTACTCAACTCTTATCTCTTTTCTATTTATATCTTTCCTTAGAAATACTAATATAATATATACTTTTATTATAACTGTTATTATTCTAATAAATTAAAACAAGGAATATTGGTAATCTTACAAGTAATAAGTAAAATCACATATGTAGAAAAAAATTGCTATTATTGAAAAACAATTGAGTCACAATAAAATGAACATATCTATATGAACAAATTAAAGTACTAGGCTACACAAACTGAATGAAATAAGTTGCAAACGAATTGAAACATATTAACAATCATACAGTTGCGAAACTGACTAATTTTTGTCAATTTTAGGAGATAAATATTTAAAATCTATGGACACGTTTTGCCATTTATCTCTTATACAACAATCACGATGAACTTTGAGTTCAGTGATAGATACCGCGCTTCGTCGCTCCCATTGGCTGAAACTAGTCCAAGCCCGCCGAAGCACATAAACACCACTAAACACTATCCATGTTATCGGTCAATTATACTCTCATAATATTTTTCTATTGACGCGTCAAGATGCTACATCCGGAAGACGAATGGCACCGTAGTTGCGGGCGACAAGAGCTCTTTTTTTATCCAGTGAAACGGATACGTTAATTAAGGCTCCGACGCGATTACGCAGTCAACAGCTGCTCAATCTTTGGTTTCTCTTCCTTTTAACAATAATAACAATTGATCGGAGATAGGCAAACGTTCATTTACGTTTTGATAAGTGACGGAAATAATATTTATAAAGATGATTTTGTAACAGGAAAGACAGCGATGCTATATAGAAATAAATAAATAAAAGAGGCCTTCCTGGCAGAAATTTTAACCATAAATTATCTATTTATAGCTAAATTGATGGCTAAGAACCATATTCTGCTTTTATTTGATAATTATATATTTGAAGTAAATTTTGGCTACATATTGATTTTTATTAAAAATACTTCCGTTTGATTAAAAAATTGACTACATATAAAGCATCGTTAATTTTCTACAAGGGTATCTTGTGTGAATTATTGCAATTTTTGCCTTTTTTGTTTCAGTAAAATATCTCAAGATATACTGCTGTATTTAATTCATTCTAAATTGAACAAAAAGCTGATATGATGATAGCTGACTAATAATTTACATATCATTGTACAAAGCATAATTCATTAGGAGTAATAGATACGTTAAATTATAACATGTATTAAAACGCTACCTCAGCATGCATCAATAATAATCTCTTGCGAGGTAACAGCATTACCTTATCATTAGTTCTAATGTTTCATCAGAAAGTATATTTGATTCCAAAGAGCTAAAGAAATATAATCCGATCATATTAATTATAAAAATTACTTTTGCTGCAATTAAAATCTAAAATTTCAGTAGAAAAATATAATAAGCAATCAATGATTCAAAATTAGTTTACCAAAAAAGTCGTCCGTTCTCATTTCAATAAAATAATTGTAATGATTTGGTTAATGACTTGAAAAAAATAAATCTTCCATGTTATATAAATATATTATTCAAACTTCTACATTAAAAAACTATCACGTTATATTATTCTACAGAGAACAAATGATGATACTTGGTAGATCATACACATAATGCAAAGTCAGAATAAGGTCGGAGTTTTTGTCAATGTCAAGATTAACAAACTTTTTCATCCCACGATCAAGCGTTTCAATCGCAAAAACGCGATACTCCGCGAGAATTCTGGAATATTTCGCTTCGCTTGAGACTCAATACACGAGAAATCAAGCCGTATCAAGCGCCTATAGACAATGCGATCTGTCTCTTTCCAACTTTTTCCAGTTCCGCGATATCTACCCACGCGATCTCGCGACCAGGGCACATCAGAGCGCGCGTGTACACGCATATCACGCGCGGCGCGTGCGACAGCTTTAATTATAGCCGATATCGGTAATAATTGTACTCTGCACCCTCCAGTTTTATCTAACGCTCACGATGGCAAATGAGCGCATCGCGCGCGAATATTAGTCACACGAGACGCGTGGCGAGACGTAAAAATTTTTACGATGTAAAGAAGAGAGGAAAAATGATTCTTGAAGGAGATCAGGGTCTCAGTCAATGGCGAAGTGTAGACTCGCATATAACGCGTTCGCGGTAATTGTAACACGTGCATGTCGGCTGCCGATGCTGCTACTGGTTTTCTCTTTCAGACATCCCTCCAGACGTAATTTTATTGCTATTATAAATCTCGTTGATGTGTTTACTCTGGAAGTCTTGTGGCAGACTCTTTGTTCGCGGAAATCAAACAAAGAGGATTTTTTGTGCTTCCGCTTACGCGCGATAAAGTTATGCGAGAGATAAGAAAGGGCATGCGTGAAGTGCAGAAGGAGATAACGAGTGTCGTAAAAAATGGCACCTACGGATCGCAAATGTTGATGCAAATTTTAAATATGACTTTAGACAGATTGTCATCGTCTGCTCTTGTACTTTGGTTCTAAATGAAATTTCGCTAATTAAATATTGATTAGAATCTGTGTTTAATGAAATTTGAAGAAAGGTTTTTCGTAAATACTTTAATTACATATATATTTTAAATATATATACGTAAAATCCACAAAAATCTTATTTTTCTGTGTCCTTTAAACTTGAAAAAATTTCTGAGACATTCTGTATGAACCTGATTCTATCTCTGTTTATATTATTGCAGCATCCAAATATATGTTTTTCCTAGCTTTTAGTAGCTTTAGAATTTTTCTATTTGATACTGTTTTGCGGTTACTTAACCTGGAATTAACGTAACTTTGAAAAGAAATAACATCTTTTGTTCCTCAAGAAAGCAAACCAAATCACGTTTCCTTTAGTTTTTTGGTTCATTATATAAGAAATTTTAAGAACTATTGCCATATTCTATTAGTATGCGTGATTTATTTGAAAGTTTTATAGTTGATTTAAAAGAAAAAAAGGAGATTTAAAAGAATCAGCTTTTATTTATACTAATTTAGAAAATATATGGAAGAAAATTAATCGTCCATTTTTAAATCTTAAATTCATTGTCTCTTTTTTCCTTTCAGAAAGTCGACTCGGTAATGAATTATCAGCCGTTTTTTTACCACTAAAACACATACAACTTAATTTTTATGTCAACATAAAAAATTTAGATAGAAATAAATGAATTATAAGTTTTTATGCAACTATATAGAACAGTCTCTGAAAAATTGATCCATTATACCAATTACCCACTTAAGGAGGTTTGGGAGTTTTCATTGACATCAACTTAAAGAATTTTTTGCAATGATTTTCACACATACCGTGATACAAGCAACGACGCAAATTGAAAGTACAGGTGTTGATGATGTAAAATTTTTGTTAACGATATTTCATTATTATTTAAACTAAGTTACCGTCACCTAGAAGAAAATTCAACAAAGTATAACAATCTTTTTGAATCTTTATCCGATTAAGATTTCAAAACGATCATTTTGTCCTTGTTCAATTTCAGCTGTGTTCACCACAGGAAAAATAAAAAAATTATCTAAACTGGCAAAGTTACAATCAATTGTTTATGTGAAAATTTCACATAGTTACAAAAAATTGATTGCAACATTGCAGGTTTAGATAATTTTCTAATTTTTCCTGTGGTAACGTTTTGAAATCTAAATTAGATAAAAAGTCAAAATGATTGTCATATTTGGTTTAATTTTGTCATATTTTCTTCTAGGTGAGGGTAAATAGTTTTAATAATAATTAAATTTCATTAAAAAAAATTTTTTCGTCATCATAACACCTTTTCCTTCAATGTATGTCGTTATACTTGTATCATGGTATGCGTAAAAATCATTGGAAAAATTTTTCAAATTGACGTCAATCAAAACTTCCGAACCTCCTTAAAGAAATAAGATTCTGATCTGATAGCTCTGCACGTTTAATTTTGAAATTAGTCAATTTATTCCTTTGCGAACGGCGAACCTCAAGTGTAATTACGTTTGTTGATCATTCATTCGTTTATTTCATTTGGTATTTGACAGTGAGTGTGTGAGTTACATAGTAAATACTTTGTATATGTACAAAAGATGACAAATGCGAATGAATAATGATACTTCACGGATCCGCACTTATAACCAAATAGTATTTTTATTGAATGCAATAATTGGTTGTTTGTCATTGTCATTTGTTTTAAGCGAAATTTTTTTTAAAGTGAAGTAAGAAAATTTTATTTGGCTATGGAAATCTGAAGGTTTCGTTCCGTATTCGTTATCTGCACTTCCGGAAATCCATTAAAATATTATGACACAAAGACGTTTTTCGGGGAGATGATGATTTTCCATGAGTTACTTGTTTACTCAAAAAATAAATTTACAAGACGAACGTTTCTATAAAAATCAATATTATAACAAGTCTGCTATTTTAAGAAGAAAATGTCACATTTATTATTAGATTGTAAAATTCACATTTATTATTAGATTGGTAGATAATTTAATTGATTGCGAGAGGTTCCACTAGGAAATAATAAAAAAGGTATAATTTTGTGGCCCTTTAACGTGTTATGGAATATAAGCATCCAAATTATCATTTGTAGCTATATTAATACATGAAATAAAAATTTTAAATATTCTTACTTCGCAGTTTAATTAGTATTTTCCTTCTGGTATAAAAACTTGTCATGTTCTAACTATCATTTTATTACCAATGTAACGATTGTTCTATTTATAAAACTGATTAAGAAGTCGCTTTATGAATAAAGTGTCAGCAAACAATAATATTGTTCGAGGAGGCCATCGGCCTCGGTGATTTCAACAATTAATTAATTTTAAATACCAGGGACATGCAGCTTCATTGAATCGAGAGAAATCAAGAAGCATCAGGCGATCATCTTTCCGGTTCACGTACATTATAACTTATTGTTTACGCCCGCATTATGTTTTTGCAGAAATTTTTCGTCAACTGGTCTCCTGACGCTTCTCTGGCGTATGTAGAAGGCGTGCACGCGCAACAGCTGATCCGCGAAAGTTACGGACTCCAAAGATGATTTCGAAACCTGTTTGATCGGTTACCCGTCTTCTCCGTACTTGGGAAACACGAGAAATATAAAAGAGCAATATAAGAACAATAGGTCTTTATGGTATCGAGAAGATTTTCAACTTAACGTGGACTTTATCAGCATTAATAACTGTGATTAGCAAATAAAATGAATTTTCGATTGCTTAAAATATCTTGCAAGCGTTAAAATTGTTAATTCATAGGTGTAATATAATAGATACGACATTAATTGTATATTAGACTTTAATACAAACCAGAGATTCAATGTACGATGTAGATAAAAAATTAAGTTAATAAATATCTAATTACAGTGATTTTAATTGCAGTACATAATAACCGAAGATCACAATTTGTTACTTGTCTGTTAAGGTCACAATCACTGAGTTCCATCAATACAATTATTTGTTTATGATTTATATATGTATTTCTTACGTAACTTATTTATCAGAGATTCAAAGAGATTAAGTCAACAGTTATAAAAGAGCATACAAAAATTAAGAAACGTTTCTCTGCGTTTGTTACACCGGAAATCGGCACGAGTCTATGAGAACAGCTGTCGGACACTCATAACGATCTAGCGAAAAAAGACAAGAAATAACTGCAGAACAATAAACGAAGCGAGCGATAAACAAATGAGCCTCTAGCGATAGCGGAATTTTAACACTTTCCGCATTACGAAGCCGCGGGCCACGGAGGTCAAATAAGCGCACACATCCCGCGATAAGGGCGTTTTGTAACACTCAATCGGTCAAAACATCGCGGGGGTTCTTTTCGCTAGAATGCACGAGTCGATAGTGTAGAAAAGTTAGCAGGATAGTGACGCAATCGGTTTAAGTTTCTTCTCTCTGTCTCTCTCGTGGCCCATTGATATCTGATAAAAGCGCGCGAGATCATGGAGGGTTAATTACATTGATATCGAGACGAGACCCGTATGTTAGAGACGGTTCTGCGAAATATCGTTATTTTGGCACAATAAAAGCGAGCGGTGGGAAACATGTGCGCGTAGAACTGGAGACAAACTGGTATTGATAATAACGAGTTCTTAAAGGAAAATTTTTGGTGATATTGAAGTCTCGACGGAATGAAATTTTTCCTTCACAAACTCGTGTATGAAGCGTCTGTTTTATATTGATTTATGTATAATTTTTATGAGATACTGATTAGTTATTGAAAATAATTTTTAAATACACTGCATGCAGTTATGATATTCATGAACTAAAATTTTGAGAAAATGTAAAAGAGTAAAGTGGGTCAACAATCAAGTATAAATAATTGACACATGCTGATATGAACAGTTGTTTATTATAAATTTATTTATGTGCACGAGGAAAATAATTACAAGATAAATCAATGCGACATGTTCTTTGTCAAGTGTCAAACTACTATAAAAATTACTAAACCAGTAAAACAAATATTATTGGGTATGTTTATTAATGGATCTATAATGTATTATGAGATAATAATAAACTTTTGCATTTCTTTGATCGCAGGGTCGACAACGTATTATTATTAATATAAATAACATATGTCTGTTGATTTATACAAATATAAGTATTTATAAAATCCATATTTACGTTACTAAAACTGGTGTATATTAGCTGCAAGAATTGTTTCCTTGTATTAATTTAACAAGGCTAACACGTATTTGAATTAAAACACACTATAAAACTAGCACGAAATCTATTTTTACTAATTTAGATTTTGAACCCTGACGTAATGAGCGTATGATGAAAAACCTGACTGATTTTAACAAGTCACATCTCACCTATGCGCAAAAATGGTATATACTCTACGACGTTCCGTCTCCAAAACGCTAAGATGACAAAAAGTAAAAGAACGATGCGGACGGCTGACTTTCAGACGTCAAATTGAGGCGTGCAGCAATTTCGAAGATCTGTTGCGTCATGTTAATTGCATCAGGCTGCCGCGAACAGTTAAGCAGGCCGAGTTTTAAGAGAGTCTTTCTTTGTCAAGGCTTTTTCCCACTCCGCCGCATTTTGCTTAGCGGATGCTGTAGACATATGAAAATTGAGTTTGTTATTCGGTCGTCACCTGTGCTGATTCGAAGATGAACTTTTGTGAGATGTTGTAGAACTCCAGATGTTGGAATTCTTTGTCTGTTTTGGTGCATTTTCAACAAAGATTTTGTTCGACTTCTTTTATTGCTTCATGCATTAATAAAATAGTGTTTTTCTTAGAAAGATAAATTAAAGTATTGAATTGTATATAATGTTTTTTCATTTTTCTTAGTAAGTTATGAGCTGCCAAAATCGTCATCGAAATAGTGGGAGTATAAATTTTTATTACAATGTCAATGATCTGTAATTTCGCGTCATTACATAAAATATTCAGTTATACATAAGAAGAGAAATAAAGTAACAGCAAGAAAATTAATAAATTACTAGATTACTTATTGATAAACTTGATCAAATAATACGTTATAACAAATCTTAGAAAAGAGAAACATTATTTTGTAATTCTCTGTCTAAGGAGATATGATAGAAACTATCTAGAAAAATATGTAGCAAACGCTGAATTTTTTTAAAGATTGTTCTTGTTATATTAAGAAAGTAACCTCATTTAAACTTGTTAATCACTTTAAGATTTACATAATTTATTTGACTTACATTAATTACAATCATTATAAGTTAGAAAAAGTCAAGCTATATTTTTAAAATATTTTGCATATACTAAGTAATTAAGTTACATTATCACTGTAAATTATATAAAGCCATTAATTGATTTTTACTTTGAAAATATTGATAGTGAAGCTTATAAATTTATATTCATAAATATTTACTTCATAGTAAATATCTGCTTGTATTTACTTAATATTAACTTCATAGTAAATATCTGCTCTGTAAATTTATGCTTATGTTTATTTTTTGTATGATAATATTAAATTTATGCTTATGTTTATTTTTTGTATGATAATATCAATGCCGTCAGTCTGATTCAATAATTATTAATCCTTACCATCAAATATCAATTAACATAGTCTACTAACATAGACTTTATTGTTAAGTAATTATTATTTAAGAAAATAAGAAACAGGCTCTTATAAATTTGATATTTCTAATAAAAAATAAATAAAAATATTTTAAAAAATCTTTAAACATTAGCATACTTTTTACTAAATCTTTATAAAAGTTTACCTCAAGTCCCATCACCACTACTAAATAGGAAACAAATTACAATCCTATACAAAAAAGAGATGAACTTGAGATTGTCACCTCTAATGATTGTGATTAGTCGATTTGAAACATGTGATTTGAAATGGACATGTAAAATTTGATTGGCATACGATACGGTGCGCGAAGTGCGCATTGACACTTCTGGTGTATTTAAATATGAGAATACAAGCACAATAGTTTAAATATCTGAAACATGTGCTTTCAATGTCATTATACTGAAAATCAGTTGGAAAACATGAATAAATTCTCGATCGTGAAATCCAACATAATAAGCAACACTCAAACTATCTGACGTCTGTACACGCGAAGGAAAAAAGGCAAAGCTCACATGTTTACGGGGATAAATAAAGAGAAAATTTACCGTATCGACACTAAAACTGAATCAACAACAACGACGACGACGAATGTGTACGCATGTTCTGGCAACGTGACAGATTTTTCTCTGTTATGCAAACGAGAGAGAGAGAGAGAGAGAGAGAGAGAGAGAGAGAGGTGAGAGAGGGAGATAGCTTGCTATCTCTCGCTCACTTTTTCTCTTCGTAGAGTAAGTTGCTGCTGCTGTCGAACGCGGACGGGCCTCCGGAATACGTCATTGTGAGGCTACGAGTCTACTACGCGACCCCCCCCCGTGATTGACGTCACGCGCATCGAGAAATATGTGGCGGTAAAACGTGCCCAAAATTTTTTTTCACGTTTTAACGCAACGGTAACATGTGTATGCATTTTTTTATAGATCTTGTATTACGTACTTGCTTAAAGGTCACTGCTACAAATACTTAAATCTAGCCTTTTTTGGAAAATGTTCTCAAATTTTATAAAGTGTTCAAATTTGCATTGCAGATAAATGATATTTATTATAAAACGCATATTTATTAAATCCAGTGATTCCTATATTCCTTGTGCTTGCTGATTGAATAGAAGTAAATTGCAGATTAATTAATGTCCATAGTTTGTATAGTAGACCATCTGTATTGCCTAATTAACTTGGTATATTAGGTTTCATCAGATAATTAACATAATATGTTGGTAAATTTTTTTGTCTAATTTTGTTCGTATTATTTCGTACTTCCTTTCATGATATCCATAGTTTCTCAAATCGAAAGTCCATTCAAAAATTGGCTTCTAGAACTCGAAGAAGACCACTTAATTATTAACTTTTTTTAAAGGAGCCGCTGTCTGAAAGACACTCGGGTTAGATTTCCCGGACGGGTACCTCTGATTTTTTTTTTCGCATGAAAAGTTGATCAAAACCACACCACAGGGGGCGTGCGCAAGCACAAACCCTGGGCAAATGCAGGCATAGTGCGGGGTATAGGGAAGGATCTTATTATCAAATACACCCACGCCAATACAGTAGGGATGTCCCGTAGAAAACCCGAAAATGTGGTATAATATACCTCATAATAATGAGAAATAATAATAATAATAATAATAATAATAATAATAATAATAATAATAATAATAATAATAATAATAATAATAATAATCAATAATAATTATCATAATAATTGCTGTGTAGAAATATGGAATAAACAAAAATTAATTTATATTATAAAATACAATTATTATATATTGTATTAAATTATTATATATATATATATATATTTCTGCTCATGAAATATAAAAAATAAAATCAGTAGAAAGCGTTACTTAGATGAAAAGTGTAGACTCTTCGGAAAACGAACTTCAAGGGAACTTTGAGAATCGATTTTTGGTATCTAAAAATGAAGCTCAATGTTTGTACTCAGATATGAAGATATGAATCATCTAATCTCAAATATGCTTTATTTAATTATAACATAATATATCTTCTATTGATTATTAACTTTCAAGCATTTAATATGAAAATGATCAACAAAGATTATAAAATTAGAAAAGACAAAAGTTTAAGCTGTGGTTAGTTAAAAAATATTAATTCCTAAGAAAATTATAAGCAATCAAAGAAATCATCAAAAGCGTTAAAAAAAAGTTGTTTCAATATGGTCTACAACTTCTGTTACATTTGTTTTTTTTGTTTCCGCTTTATCAACCGTTTTGAGACTTAGCATACGAAGAATTAATTCTGCGGGAATATATGTTTAATAGTAAAAAGTTGGACTTTGATGAGATCCACCACTTTTTTATTTTTTATTTTTATGAAAATCATTATCGAAGCCAATTACAGATTTCTACATAGAATTTTACATTATTTTAATTCAGGTTTGAGTTTTAAAATGATCGCAGTTATCTGGTGTTTGTATCGGGATGAACGAACGCCGCTTGACAAAACTAATTAATGAAACTAAAAAATTAAATGAAAACGGTGAAAAATATCTTATAAAATAATGATAAGCTTCCTGTTAAGTGAAGCATGATAAAACTGTTTGTGATTGGTTGTCTTAAAATAAAGCGCGAAAATTTAGGGAGTTTGATGATACAGGATTCCAGATTATATGATTTGGTATTCAAGATTCTATAGTTTTGAATTAAACTTATGGAGTTTAAGGTTATGGTCTTCAACAATATGAAGATTTATGTTATGAGGATGGCGTATGAAATTAGAGAGTTTGTATGAGATAGGAGTAAAGGTTTTGGGGTTTCGGATTATATGATTGGGGGTCGAAGGTTCTATAGACACCTCCCTGGTGTCTTTTATAAGATTTTACACATCCCTTCCGCAGCAAAAAAAAAAAATGCTGTTATATAATTTAATAACTGTTATTAACTGCTACAAACTGTTCAAAACTGTTCAAAAATATTAGGAACAGTTACACATAATCAATAACGTCGAAAATCCTATATTTTATAACATTTTTGAATAGTTTATAACTCTTACTAACGATTTTTAACATTTTTAAACAAAAACATTTCTGCAGAGAAGAAATAGGCAAATAATGGTCGAAAAGACGTTTCATCAAAGTGATTAAATTAGCTAGTTTACCAGCTATTTAACTTCTTGGTCAAAATTTTTGAATTTTGAAAAATTAAAACAGTTATCGAAAAATTCTGAAAAATTTTCACCGTATTATATATATCAGCCGCCATTTTGTATGTTTCCATCTTTATTTTCAAAATGTTAATGTGCACATTTCAAAGTTCAAGTTTGGAGGACGCGATTTCTTTGCTCCAAATAGGAATTCTGAAATGATTTAAATGTGAAAAAAAGAGATAAAAAAAGGAAATTTTCAAAAATCCATGTTTTTGGAAAAAATCATAGTTTTTCATGTTTGCATTTTTTCAAAACTCTAATACAAGATTCTGAAATCTCAGTTAATTTTACATTATAGATATGCTTGCTAAGGAATTTTTTACAATCCATTTTTAGAGATAATACAACCGTTGAAAACTACAGTGAAAAAATATCCATTTGGGACTTAATGGGTTATTTACAGTTTTTTATATTTAAATATATATGACGAAATCCACGAAAAAATGATTATTCCTTCGAAAGTTATGAAAGTTTAAAATTAAGTATGAAAAATACACGCTATCTCTCGCACGATACTATACGGAACAAAAATGGACTGCTAATGGCACGGATAGGCGTAACATGGCGAATTTATGCAGTCAGTTGCTATAAAATAAAGTATGATACACGTGTCATAAATCGTTCTTCATGTAACGGCGTTAAATACGACTTATGCCACTTGTATCGTAATGTACTGTTTTTAATCCTTATTTGCTAATGTTTTAGAAAAAATATGAAAAAAAACTTTGTATAAATATTATATAGCATTTCAAAGAATACCGATGATTATTTTTATCTTTTATAGAATAATAATTATTATAATAATTTAAATGATTCATCAATTTACTTTTCATTTGTTAGTATATGAATTGATATTAACGTATAGTAAATAATGTCGATCTGACGGAGGCAGTAGAAAGAAGTCAGTAACTAAATTTCATATTATGCAGCCAAACTTCGTTGACTAACAAGGAGAGT
>JAPYZO010000466.1:0-36483 GCA_030522905.1 Torymus flavipes | reverse complement strand
TAAAAACGCGAAAAAAAAAAAAAGAAAAAAAAAAAAAAAAAAACAACATCAGTCTTCGTGATTTCCGAGCACTTGTCCACTGGTACACTGACCCCATTACACTATATACACTTCCGCAGCCACAACCCCACCCCAATGACTCAAAAACTCGCCCGCGCACGCATTACACATCATTCGTGCCACATCACAATTCCCCTATATCAAAGGCCTACTCCGCTCGTTCTCCCAATTACCAGAAATTTGAAACTCGTCGGAAAGACAAACGCGCGCGATCTAGTCGCGTGTGCCGCGGGCGTTCCGCGTCTCAAAATTAAATTAGCCCTCTCTCGTGTAATATATACACGTATCACACAAACGTATATAATAATGTATGTATATAGCTTACCGTAGACACCGGCGAGCTTGACGCAGGCGGTGGCAGGGAAGAGGCCGTCGCGGCCTTTGCGACCGCCGAGACAGGGCGACTGAAGGAACTCGAGGCTGCCGTTGTTGTGGAAGGGATCGTCGCAGGCCGAGTTGTCGCCGCCGATCGAGACGCACTTGAAGCAGTCGATCGCCTCGCCTGTTGAACGTTGAGAAATCGTTTTAATTACTGTTTGTGTATGTTTTTTGCCCGTGCGGCGTTTTAGCTTTTGTTTTTATTTGTTTATCTTTGTTGTATACAAGGAGTTGCATGATGAGGATCTATGAGATCATTATTAGTAAATTATGATTAAGAAAGAGTATATATGTACTTTGCGCAATTTTGAGTTTGGCGAATTAGTTTTTATGGCAATTGTGTCACATAATGATTCTATATTTTTAAAAGTACGCATCGTTATCTAAAAAAATACTAGTTTAATATTTTTCCCTTGATATATATAGAAACTGAACACTTGAAAATATCTATGTTAGTTACTCTCTAAAGTTGAATTGGGGAAAATACCATACTAAAGATTAGTTAAAATTGCTCCAAAATTTCACTATTTTAAAGAGTAAAATTTTACCATTTAAAATACTGAAGATTTTCCACCTAATTCATAGTGAATATTCACTATTTCATTGGTGAATATCCACTAATTCTACGATGAAGTAATTTCCAACTAATCTTTAGTGGGTTTTTCACTAATTCAACTTTAGAGAGATATACATATATTTGCGTTTTGTAGTAGCAATTTTTGTGTTACAAGAGTAATTATATAATATTGTAAGAAATATGTTTTATATTCTCAGTATATCTGTCCACTTTTCACACTGAACAACACTAACAATAATAAGCCCTCGCGTGCACAAAATCACCCACTTCCCTCAAACCCATCCTCATTCCTCCTCGAGACCTATATATATACCCAATATTCGCCACATCACCGCACCCCCGGAAAAAACGCTACTTAGCGCACACGTGGGGGGAACCCCCGCTCTAATCGAGGAAAGCACGCGCGGCAATCCCGAAGACAATAAGCCATCATCATCATCATCATCATCCCCTTTTTCCCGCCTTTGTGCGTCCCAATCGACCGGAACGGCGCGATAATAAGAACACGCGCGACGACGAGTCATCGCACGCGAGAGCAACACGTGGTCGCGACGAGCGCGTTTTCCGGGATATATTATTGTCTACGCGGCTTTGCGCGCGTTTTTCTTTTGTCCCCTGGGCGATGCTGCTGATGATGACGATTTCTTAGTGTCGTGTGACACCGCACAACGCGGTGGGGGTGTGTTGATCGATTCATCTTTCACTGTCCTGCGTGTCCGGCCTCGAGTTTTTTTTTCTTTCTTTCGCGACTGTGGCACGATCACGGCGCCGGTCGTCGCCGTCGTGTAGGCGATATGTGAGCGAGGAAGGGGTGGCTTCGAACGAAAAGAATTGTTACAAGTAG
The DNA here is from genome assembly GCA_030522905.1 of Torymus flavipes. Taxonomy (NCBI): domain Eukaryota; kingdom Metazoa; phylum Arthropoda; class Insecta; order Hymenoptera; family Torymidae; genus Torymus; species Torymus flavipes. The sequence goes on along the minus strand of JAPYZO010000466.1, from coordinate 34,624 downwards.
AAGAATCGATCGAAGGAGTATAGTAAGAGAATCTGTCGAGCTTCGGTTTGGAATTGCATAAGTATTGGGGCGACTCGGATATACTCTTTTTTGAACATATAATTTAAGAGGGAATGATTTAGGATATAATATATACCTACATCCAATTTATTGTGCATACATGTACAATTATGATATTAATGAACGAAAATTGTAATAAAAAACAGATATATACATTTCAAGTAACAAAAACAAAAAAAAAGAATAGAGAAAATTGCCCTGTGATATCAGAAGAGTAATTAATAAAAGAGAAGTAGAAGTAAGAACAAAATTAAAAGTTAAAAAATCTAATACGAAAGTGTACATCACAGCTAATTTTCACTATATATATAGACTACCAAACTTCGCGGTCCAAAAGCTATACAATAGCAAATTACGTACAACCCCTAACTTTTTTCTCTCCACACTCCGACCTACTACCATCTTCAAAAAAGCAAAAAAACCCCACTAACGAACCCGAAACTTCATTTGCCGCGCACATTAACTTTTTTCTCTCTCTCTCTCTCTCGCGCGCCTTATCGAGGACGATAATCATGGCACTAGCAGCACGCTAGCCGTGTGTCTACGTGTGTGTATGTATGTGTGTTTGCCTTCACGCACGTCAGCCGGTGTCGGTCACTCGCTTGGATCGATGGTGAGCCAGGGATTTAGAATTAGGCCTCTTATTAATCATAGGAAACGCGTCGCGCGCTGCAGAGCGGCCATACTCACCCCGTGTCGCTCAATTATTCACTGTACCCCATATAATCGCCGTTTGTGTATAATTAAGCTAACCGCACGTGACCACACACACTCACCACTCCCAAGCATCATCAGCCAGGCGGCGAGTGCAACGCCGGCGATCGGCGCTGCTCCGGTCCTCCGCCACATCGGCGCGCCGATTATCCGTGTGTTACCCAGCTCTATCCATTATATATATACTCTCGCACTCTCACTCTCTTTGCACGCAGATAGCGCGCTCTACTCGGGGTAGCGGCGCGGACGAGACTGACGGTAGTCGCGCGCAGTGGCTCGCTCCTGTTGTGCCAGCGGGGTAACCAAGGGAACAAGTGCCAGCGGCGGCGACGGCGCGCGCACGCGAGAGCTTGTAAGTAAGTAAGTACGGAGAGCTGAGGGTGGGTGGGTGTTGTATTATAAGGGTATGGAGAGAAGTGCAGCAGGTGAGAGATGAGAGAGAATTGTGTGTTTTAGGGGGACGGGGGGCGCAGGGCAAGAAAAATATATCGCTACCTAATTAGTACAAGAAAATTACAGTGGTAAAACTGAAGTTTATAATCTTATATCGTAGAAAGTGTATATAATACGAAAGATATATACTTAAAACAAAATATATGATAAATCTATTTTATAATTGTCACAGCTAGGATGAAAAGAAAAGAAGTTGTAGTGATTTCGTGCAGCAGCAGGGCGCACAGTTTTCCTTCGACGCCTGTAAACGTACACAGGACTCCATTCAAATCCATACATTCTCTCTCTCTCTCTCGCTCTCTTTCTCACCCCTCAGCAAATAAATTGGGCAGATTTATCCGGCGACCCCCACTCGAAAAAAATATATATTACACCGCAAACAAGCTTTATTCCCCCTCCCAACTATCTTCTCTCTGTATTATGAAACTTTAATTTTCATTCTAGACTATACCGAGCGCACAATTCACCCTCCTCGCCGATATAGATCAATTTTAATTTACGATCGCGTATGTACTGAAAAAATCATATAGATCCTTACTTACTTACACCGCAAGCGCGCGAGCAATCGGCTAACTATGTAGACCGTGCAGCGCAGCGCGCGTGCGGTTGTTATCAATATTCATATATGAGAGAGAAGCAAGGCAAGTATGGCTTTCTGGAGCGCGCGCGGCGCAGAGAGTGTCAAACATTCATTTCGGCCGCGCGGGCCGCTCTCTCCGCAGACTTTCTTCGATTACTCTTTTACACGTTAATTATACGCGTGTGTATGTATGTATACACGTATATATAATAACGATCGAGAAGGTGTACCTTTATATAGCTACTTGTGTGTTGTGTGTGTGTGTGTACGTGGATAAGGGTGTGCGCGCGCGACGATCGATAATCTCGCGCGCGCCTGTATCTATACTACACTTATATATACATGTATGCCTTGTTATATTCTTGCGAGATGTTTTTTTTTTTTCTGTAAGCTCGACTTGCACTCGGGCCGATTAACAATCACGCGGAAGTACACGGTCTAATCCATTACCAGCGGCCGACCCGAAAGGCACACTATGAGCGAGCCAATGACCGAACGCTCACGCGGGGGTGTTGTGTCTTATGCCAAACTCGAGAGGCTGGCATTATAAAAGTCGATGTCTGTGTAACTATGTATATATCGCTGGTTAAGGAGATTCTGGATCTTAAAGGACTTTATTTTTACGTGTAAACTTGAATTATGACTCATATACCAAAAGATTTGTGCAATATATCCGGCATGTGGATATAATCATACATACTTAAACCTCTTCAACGCGCATAAAGCAGCGGGTGTAAAAAGGTGCATTAGCCAATATTCGCCCACACCCCTGAAAACTGTCTTTTCAACACACACCCACGTACATACACCGCGCATCACGCGATCACGCGAACTCGCCTCTATATATATGTGTGCACATCGCATCGCACGCGAACTTCGCTGCTACATTACAATATATAATCGCGACAAATTGGAATATCGTTCATTAGGGTATTAATGCGTCTTTATAATTGCGACTCACGACGTCGTTTCGCGCGCGATTTATTTATAAGCCGCCGCGCCCGGCGACGACGGCAGCGCTGCTGGAAAATTAAATGCGCGGGATAGTTTCTCTGATAACGCTGTGCATAATTACTTCCGTGGAATATCGTACAATCATAAGAGAGGCGCGGGCCGCCGGTTCTCACGTGCGCTATAATAATTGTGCCAAGGTCGCGATGGTTTCATGCGAGAGATGAAAAGTAGTGTAATTTTATGTATAATATTGCAGGCAGCGGTGGCGGAAGATAGAGAGAGAGAGAGTTCGCGAATAGTTTAGATGGATAGGATAGAGATTGAGGAACATGTGTGTGCGTTGTGAGTCATTGGTGATCTCAAGTGTCGTGAGAAGGAATACGATGTGACTGCTATTCGGAGTAGGCTGTGGGTATGGTACAGATTTCGCTTAAACTCGTTAATTATACTATACTTAAATTCAATTTAAACAAAATGGCGGAAAAAGATCTCTTTTTCATTTCAAACTTTATTTAGTCTAGCAGAAAGATCTCGCACATAATTTTATACAGACGTAGAAGAAGACGTAAAGACAGTACGACCTTAGATTAGATTGAAAAACTCGCAGGGACTAATGCTGTGCTCCCTAATCTCTTCTGGTATAGCTACTGATGTGAACAGCTATCCCGTTTCGGCCTTGTTGCGCCCTTACAAAGGTGTCCCTGAACCGCGGAACAAAGCTATCTTCCGGTATGTCCACGATCTTGTCCATCACCGCTCGGTCGAAGGCCGTCATTTCCATCCTCTCGCTAATGCTTTCCCTGAAAGTCACTAGGACCCTGAGTAGATTAGCGGAGATAGCAAGTATGACGGACCTCCGCTCCCGGCGGGTCTAGGCCCCTGCCTGTTTTTCTTGCTAGCAGGTTTGATAGAGGGGTCAGAAACACTTCTTTGATTCCTCTTCCTGTCCTCTGCAACTAGCTTTCCGTTTTTGCCTGAGCTGCTTAGCCCAGCCTGGTGGGTAAGGCTGCTTGTTGGTCATCAGCGCGATCCAGCCTAGGCGCGGCGGTAGCCGGGACTTATCTACCCTACACTCGGTTGGATAAGAACCCTGTTACGGGTTGCCACCCCATTCACTCCAAGCCTCCCGTTTATAGGGAGCCTCCCTCACACCCGGACTACCCGTTTATAGGGCGCCACATGCATACAGCTCCGCCTCACCCTTGCCCTCCTGCACTGATGAAGCCTCCCCACCGGTCCACCCGAGTTCCCCACCAAGGTGGGTCACCCGCATGGCACGCGACAAGGTCCTACGACCTTTAACGATTAAAGAAATTCCTAATAGATTTAAGAAATATCTATATCAATTAATTGGTAACTCTATTACTCGATTATTATTTTCTTGCATTTTACATATACATCTTGAACGATATATATATATCCGTGCGCGCGCTCCAAAAATAATCTCTCGCAGCAGCTTTTTCATTTATACCACATGTACCATTCATTTTGATGTACCTCCTAATTCAATTATTAGTGCGCGCTCGATCGTATTAGTTCTCAATATATTACACCTATAAATATATAAAAATACACGCGTCGTTGATATACAATAAGAGCTACTACTATACGTGAAATAAAAATTTCAATAGACAGCGAACCGATATAATACTTCATAGAACAAACGACGCCATATATAACAACATCACAACAAAATGAATATCTAAATACCTATTATCATAAATAAAAATCCATAGCCCAGCTACAATATACATCGCGTGCGCACCGCGGTTCCCTGATCGCGTTCATCTCGGCTGTTACGATACGTAATATTATACGAGTTTCTCTCCGTCTTTGTTTTTTAATTTAATAAAATTTTATTTATAGTATAATCTAATTCATAACAGATAAAAAAGCTCCAAAACTACTTGTTACTCTTTAGTATAGAACACATGGAACAGCGCGCGCGCATGACTCACCGCCCCGCATGTAAATGTCTTCACCAGAGGAGAGCTCTATATACCGTTACTCTCGCGCGTTACATCACTATATGCCTACACCCGGGCGCGTTCGTGCACCAAAGACACTATACTCTCTCATAAAAATCTCTCCCTCTCACACCTTTGCGCACGGCCGCCACGTATACACACACACACACACACACGAGAATTCATCTCTCTCTCCTCTCTCTTTCTCCCGCAACTCTCGGCCGCCACCGCCGCTCTCACGCTTTTATCGCTTTATTTTCGTTCCCTCTTTCTCCACACGTATATACCTTCACGTCACACGCACGCATTATACATATACACACTCTCTCGCCCCCCGCGGCTGTCGTGGAGAGAAAGAAGAAGAAGAACCCAAGTGGCCGCAACATCATCACGCAGTTGAATCGCGTGTCGCTGCTATAGCGGAGGAGTGAGGACTTGAGGAGAGGACAGTGCGCACACTCGCACGTATATAGGTACACCTACTATAGAGAGTGATCGACCGACGGACATATTACACATCCGCGGATCTCGCCGCATTGTGCCTTACGCACGTGCACGCACGCATGTGTGTGTGTAATATTACAGGTCGCCGTCTCTTCTCTCTCGACGTTGCTGCACCGCGCGACAAAGCAAGCATCCGCGTTTATACTTATATACACAGAGAGTGTATCTCTCACGTATACAGTAGTGTAGAGTAGCATGTGAAAGGGGGGAGCAGCAAGAGCGCGAGCGAGTCTATGTGTGTGCGTCGTCGCACTCTCGCAGCTTCCTCGGAGCTGGTGGTGGCGAGGAGCTAGCGACGCTGCTGCTACTGATGGAGTGGACAGACTACTACGGCCGTCCGCGCGCCGGCAGAGGTTCCTCGTCGTCGTCTATAACTTCGTCGTCTCCGGGATGCCGTGAATGACGCGGCTGCTCGCGCGCAGGTATCCAAAAGTGTAACTCTCTCAGTGTATCTCGCGGACGACGTGCTGGCATATATACATATAGATAGTTTACGGATACTCGGGACGACGCTGCCTGGAGAACGGGAGGAGTGAACGTGCGAGGATGGGACAGTCGTCGAGCAACAACACCGGCCACAGTGGTGAGTAGCAACCAGCCGCGTACGTGTGGGTGGGCGTGTGTGATGACGATGATGGGGTCCCTCACAACGGGACTCGGCGCGGTTAGCAACCAAAAGATATATAAAACACTTGTCAGGTTGAGGTTAGGATTACGCGTTCGTGGTGGCGAGAGGTCGCAGGTGAAGATGCTGTGCTGGCGGTATACGGAGGTGAAGGGTTATAGGAGAGACAGTGTATATGAGAGAGCGGCCGTTTTGAGGTTAAGTGTGTGTGTGTTTCGCGGTGGTGAACGGATCAGGTGTTCGCGGTAGCGGTCCTGTATACAAGCATATATTAGTTTCTTTAGTATTATAGTCGATGTGTAGGCAGCAACCTGCTGAAGCTTGTAAACAATCGATAGTACAACTCTCTTCGTTCATTCATTCATTCCCAACCTGCAAACGTAGAAAGCTCTTTGCATATAATATACCTACACCCGCGACGAGCTTTCGAAAAGCGCATAGCTACGGGGGCGCACTATCTTAGGCCCTTTCAGCGGGTGGATTATTGATTTTTTGCCCTCGCGCTCTCTCACTCTCTGAAGACGAAGAAGTGTGTGCCCCATAAACGAAGTAGGTCAGCGGGCTAATCGAGTTTGTTTTGAGCGCGGGGGAGGTTAGTTCTCTCTCGCGCTATTCAATCCTTTGAGCCCTCGAGGTCGCGTATTATGTATATTATGTGTATCCAGATGTTCGTTTTTTCTTTTTTTTTTATCTCGCGAATTATAAGGTTATAAAGTTTGCACGTACACACGTGATTTTTCGCACGATATAAGTACTTATATGAGAGAGAGCACGCGTTGTTACCAAGATTTTAAAGAAGTTTAGAGGAGGATAAATTTTCATCGTCGCCGCCGTCGTCGCCGAATCGCCGTTTGCTTATACAACTGATAATGCGTATTATCAATGTTACTTCGGTGCGCATCGTGCGCGCGAACGCGAATTTAATACTTGCTCCGCGGACGCGCTCGCGCTGACAAGTGACAGCTGATTTATTGTTTACAAAACTTGCGAGCGAGCGAGAGAATATATACATACGACACAAGCGGGGGTCGGTAACTCAGCGGCTGTTGTCTGCCTTGTCGATCGTAGCTCGGTTACCGCTCGCCGGGTATATTTTCGTGTATAATTTTTTGGAGCTGCGCCATCTGGATGGTACCGAATTTGACCGGGTTTTCGAAAGTGGCTCTGCACGCTCGAGGTATTTTCAATTTCGTACGACATACATATATAAGTAAAAAGGGAAAATTCATTGCGGGATATGAGAAGTGTTTGAGACACTAAAATTTGGTTTCTGAAATAATTAAGAAAATGCAATATATATTTATTGGACAAACATTGATTGGAAAAATTTGTTCAATTGTCACGGGGCGATAAGTGAGCAATGAAAATGAAAACAAACAGGTATACGCGCGCTACTACTTTTCCTTATCAGAATTATAACAGAAAAGTTTATCGTACGCTATCGTACGCGCAGATAATACGTTTGAAAACAAGCGAAAGGCGATATAACCGCTCGTAAACACTTCTCGAAACCGCGCTCACTTTTTATAATAAACAATCCTGTAGTTCCATTCGCATAAACGTCGCGTAAAACAAAATAATCTTCATACCCTTAACAACCTCTCACAATGTATAAACGTACCCCCAAACGACACACAATACACACCCGTCCAAGCTTCCTCTCGGATATATTCGAGGCCGAGCAGCATTGCGCGCGACTAATTTCCCAACGGAATGCACTCTCTCTCTCTCTCTCTCTCTCTCTCTCTCGCGTAATTGAATAGATTAGCCCGGGGAGAAATTCCGCAGCATCAGCGGGCTACCGCTGGAATCTGCACGTGCGGTATATTATATATAGTATAACCTTGCAAGACGTAGGCACACGTTGCGCGCACTTGTGCCCTACCTGCCTCGGAAAATCTGGCCTCGACGTGCGGGCATATGGCGACGGTATGGGAACGAAGAAAACGTTTTCTCGCACCTCGCTGTGGGTTTTTTTTTGTAGGAGGAAGTCTTTTCCACTGAAGCTTGTTCCGGGAGGGGCGCGAGAAGGGCTTTTTTATGTGTCGGTGTCATGTGGTTTGATGGTTGTCGAGTATAGATGGGAAAAATAAATGAGAGGGTGAGTGAGAGTTAATCAAAGAGTTTTCTTCCGGTGCATGGAGAAGTGTGTGTCAAATCACTGGAGGAGATGAAAAAAATGAGGAAAAACATCTGAATAAATCTCTCACGTTAATATTATAATTGAATATAACTTTTCTTCGTGTACATAATATATATTTTTTACACGTCGGCGCGTTGGAAAAGTTTAAAGAGACCTACGCGAGAAAGAAGAATGAATGAATCGACAAGATATAAATCCGCACTTTTAATTATCACACCTTCGGTTTACACACACATATACACTATAATCTAACGTGCTTATTAAATACAAGATTGACTTATCGATCGCGCGGTACTTAGAAAAGCTGTCGCAGACACGCAATTTGTTCAATCACGCCCGATAACAGTATACGCTCCTACCTTGAGATAACCACCGTGTCTACATGTACCTGATAACCAACATTGCCAGATATTTTCAACCAAGACACGGCTACTCTCTCTCTCTCTCTCTCCCTCTCCACATACACGACGACGGGGAGAGCGCTGACCTCGCGGGTCAACGTCCCTCGCCGCCGCCGTCATAGTCTCTCTACGCGGTCACTGCGCGCGCAAACTCTTCCGCGTGGTAAGTATGGCCAGGGTGTATAGGTAGAGAGAAGAGCCCTCTTCTCTCTCTCGCGGTTTTTCGTCGATGCACGAGAAGAAGAGAGAGTGAGTGAGTAAGCCTGTCTGCCATATGACAATAACATCTGTGCGTTCGGCGGCAGTAGCAGCTTGCAGGCCGCAGAGGGAGAGAGACGCTGGTATATAGTATGGGTAATGAGAAGGAGAGAGTCGAGAGGAGAATGGATCGATGGAGATCATCGGGGTTGTTTGATTATGCTGTGTGGTTTGATGATCGAATGCTGTATATATTTGCAAATGATTTTTATAGTTTTTTTTTTTGTTTCGTGCTTCATTGGGTGCATTCATCTGTATTATATTATGTGTACTTCATGATGAACAGTATACATGAATGATCTTGGAGATATAATTTGGAAATTATGCGACATCTTAGAAACCTACAATATACATCTTACATTTTGTGTTATATATCCGGTCGCAGATCAGCGCGATTTATATATATTTTACAAAACATTTACACATCCCCTAATCATCACACACACTCACTCAGCTATATACTTCAGCATAGTGCATGTGCTCGCGCGCAGAGAGCGACCCAATTCCTCCCGCGGTCCCGGCGCGCGTATATTTATACATACGCCGGGGCGGCGCGCGAAATGTGCACGCGCGTCTCGTGACGCACGACGAGTCTTCTCTCCCTCCCTACTTTCGTCGTCTAATGACTCTCTGGAAATTCAATTCCGCGCGTCGCCGTCTGCGCCTCCTCTCTCTCTCTCTCTCTCTCTCTCTCTCTCTCTCTCTCTCTCTCTCTCTCTCTCTCTCTCTTATATATATACTTACGCCCTTTGCTCCTTTGCTCTGCGCGCGCTATTTTCGACGACACGGTTGTTGTATTTTCTTTTTTTTGGAGTATGTGAGGACTGAAGAGTTTCGTGTGTATTGGGAGGAATTTTTCGAGGAGGAGATGTATATAAGTGCGTATTTTCACAAGGTTCTGAGAGGGTTTCGAGGGGAAGGTATAGAAAAATGGAATTTAATGTGTAATTTTTACATATAGAACGTAATCGTTATCTAAGCCGTGTCACGTCGCCAATCAGCCAAGTAACGTGCGATCAATTACACTCTAATCTCACATTATACTTCCCGATATATATATATTTCCCGTCTCTCACGCGTACACATGGCGATATAAAATTTATACCTCCTCTTTCACGCTCTATCGTTAAAATAATCCAAAAGGTGTAAAATAAATCTACAGAACCGCGCGTCGTCGTCGACGTGCAATTAAGCCGGCAAAGAGTATAATGTGTGTACGAATAATAAAACTCTCTGCTAGCTGCCTCGCGCTCTCGCGACAATAATAATTTTACGAGTAGGACGGCGCACGTGCCGCACTTCCGTCGGCATTGCATCCAGATGTGTCGCCGACTAATCCTTTGCTTTGGTCTCTCTCTCTCTCTCTCTCTACTCGGCGTTTAAAAAAAGGCAACGCAGCCGCGACCCCCTTGATGCGAAAAAGACGCGCGCGCAGTTGGCTCTCTTTTTCTCGCCAGAGAGTTTCGTTCGGTTGGTATATATGTATATTTAAAGGGTATATATGTTTCACGTGTATATAGCCGCGAGTGTAGTTTGTAACGGTATTAGTTTTATTTTATAGCTAGGCGCTGGGCTATCTTTTACGAGCTGATTAACGCGCTTTAGAAGCCAGCGCATGGTTGTTTCCAATATCGAGTGTTTATATGTATGATATGCAGCCGCCGCTTTTTATTGGCCGACTGTAATAAAATCGACAATGATATATATGCGCGTGTGTATATATATATACACATTTTTGCTTTCTCGCGCGGCGTATACAAGCAGAGAAAGTTATGGTGCCAAATATGGACAAAATCTCGGCTCTCGGCCGCGGTTGTTTAGCGTGGAATTTGGAATATTTATATATCTAGACGGGTCGCTATCCACTCGAAAGGTCCCCCCCCCCTCCTCTCTCTTCTATATACACGCATAAGTGACAATTAACTTTTATATATATATATATATACGTTTCTAAGGAAAAACACCGAGAGACCACAGCCACGCTCGGCCCGCGCGCAAAAAGGCAACGTACGAAATATCCTCTATAATAACGGTGTACACGGAGAGCCGTATGATATGTACGGAATAAAAAGCCGCGACCGCATTACCGTTTCGCCGTAATAACCCACCCGAGAACTCTGCCTGTGTGTACGAATCTCCCAGCTGACGAACAGTTCTCTTTTTTGAATATATATAACGTACGAAAGGTTACATTATGTCACAATAGGTGTCACACCCGCACGTGCCAGCGTGTGTCGTATACATACTTTTCTTTTCACTGACGAGTTTTCTTTAGAGACGCGTGGTGTCCCGCGGAGGTTTTCAATATATGTTGCGCGTGGGCCACCGGCAGAGATTCTCGAGTGGTCGTGTGCCCTCATGGGGATGCGATTAGGGAGGGAACGAGAGTGATGTGCTTCGACGATCGGATGTTAGTTTTTTGTCGAGGATGCGCAGTAGGAGGAAATTTTAGTATTTATTGGCGCACTGTTTTTTGTTTATCTAAGTTCGGTTGGTTGAAGCAGATGGTTTCTAGTCGTATATACGTAGAATGTTATACTTTTTGATTGGGTATAATCGTATGAAATGGCGTGTAGAAACATTTATTTTGTTATCAAAAGTTTACTAATCTAATCCAATTACAAAAAATTTGTCAACCATAATTATAAATTCGTTTATAATAAATCTACGACATTATTTTTTTCAACGCGATCAGACAAATAAACGCAATATATTGTTAACTATTTCAGCCACCCACGCACAACAACACAACGATTGTTCGTTCAACAAAGACCAGCACAAAACCCACCCACCTTGCTACGGCGGCACGCGTGTGTCACCAAAAGAACCTTTTCCTTTTCCCCCGACAAACAGGCGGAAAAGCGTGTCGGTCGGCTCACATTCATCCAAGATTACGCGTGCGAAATCGCGCCCAATAAAGCCTCTCTCTCATCCAACGCCGCCGCCGATTCCTCTCGATACGCCTCGTTACACGCTAGAATCGAGCGGTTCGTGGGTGGTTGTACGCTTTTTTCTATATAACACGGGATCGAGGTCTTTGACACAAACTCGCCGCTTTTTCTCGGTAATACACCGTGGCTCCAAACTTTGAATAAATTTTTCTGCGTGGTGTCCTCAAACGATATACCCGCGGTGAAAGGAAACGACACGACGACCGCGCGGTATATATAATATATATAATTTCAATAGATAAGATCGCCGAAATAAAAAAATGTAACCGCGCGGACATTGTCCTCTACCAAGGCCATCACATTTCGGGATAATATAATCGCGACCCTGACATTCGTACCCGCGCCCGCGGATCGATATATTATTTATACCGCTCGGAGAGAGAAAAAAGCAAAAGCTCGAGCGCTGCTTTTATAATTACAAAGCCGTCCGCGCGCGCGCGCGCGCTGGATGTATAATTAATCGCAGGGGGAGGCACGCGGCGGCTCTCGATTTCCATGGCGACGAGGTCCCTCTCTCTAGCGCGTTATAATTGTCCCTGCGCCAGGTATACGTATATCTGATATAATGAATTTTTCGCTGTTAATACTCCCTCCCCCTCTCCCGAATAAGAAAAATGTATACACCGCCTAGAGGGAGTTGTATACGAGTATAGCGAAGCCGCGGGTCTATTCCGGACGCGACGGCGGCGGGAAAAGAGTGCACGATGACGTCAATCGGAAAGGGCACGATACTATATATACACGCTGCTCGCATGCACTACACTGCGCGTTAAACTTGTCGCGCGCGCGTGCGAGGAGAGTTGTGGCCTGGCCGGCGCGAGACTGGCTATTTGCATTACTGAGATCCCCGCTTTGGTAAATTTAAGCGAGAGTAGTAGCCAACTTCCGGATCCCTCTGGGCATCGTCTAAGTCTGCTTATGTGCATAGGTGGATATGGATATTTTTGCGAGGATTGGCAATGCAAACATAGGGACCACACGCACGTGTGTGGAGAGAGAAGGCAGTCGAGCGGTATACACCCCCCTTACTTGTTATAAGAGTTTTTTTCGACATTTTTTTTGCACCCGGGGGGTAGTGATGCGCGCGCATCGTGACTCGTTATAAAGCAAGGTGTAAATTACTTTTTTATATATGTAACGTGTGTGTATATGTCAAATGAAACTGTGGGGTGCGTGAATATTGTTTGGCCGCAGATGTCAAGTGGTTTTTTCTACGCTTATGTTTTTGACGTGTGGGTATATATAAAGGATGAAGAAAAAAAAAACGTTTGATAATGCGAGATGTACAATGTTTAAGCCTTCTCGTTACTGTAGTAAGAAACAGTTGAAAAAAATCTGTATAGCTGTGCGTGTATTGTTGACGGGGGCGATATGATGCTGTGTAATATAATGTATTTTAATGATGTAAATTTGAAAATTTTAATACTGGGATAGGTTTGAGACATTCATTTAAAGTTATTATTATTTCAAAGATTCTATTATCCTGCGTGTATTCCTCACGACACTCGTCCTCTTCTCGCGTTTACAACACTTGCAAGAAACTAAACATTATACCTTCACAAATTCAAAAAAATTTGCTTAACCAAGTATACCGTATGCTGTTAAATAGAAAAACTGATTTAACAATATAGACAAAATTCAACGAATTCTCTAAGATTAATTAACTTACTCTCAAAACGACCTCCTTCTGTCTCTTAGAGCCGCGCGTTATTCATCAGCATTATCTATAAACTCTCAGCCCCGCCCGCTATATAACCATAACTCCCGGCGGACCGAAGTAGGCGATTTCGGCGCTCGCGACGACAATGTGCCCCGATTAAACCACTACTCCTTTGTCCACCCTCTCACTTGGAAGCTTAATAATGCACTCGAACAGCAGCGGCAGCAGCGTCTATATATACCGACACGAGGCGCTAACAACAACAACAACGTATATATTATACATAATGGTAAACAAATTTTTGCGCGGGCTCGTCGTAACCGTAAATCATAAGGAGAGAAAAAAGAGGAGGAGGCTCTGCGAAACACGTGCGCGCGCGCGCAAAACAGGTGATTTACACAGGGAGCGCAGGCTCGCATGCTGCCCGCACATGTTGCTGAAGGCGTTATATGTATATACGCATCACCTCTCGCGCAGAGAGAGCAACAGCAGCAGCAACACGTGCGGCATGCGGTGGCTCTCTCTCGTAATTTTCGGGATATATACCGGGCTACCTGTGGTTCACCTTTTCCTTCTCCTGTATTTCTTCTTTTTTTTAGTGCGAGGTAGAGTGCGAGTGTAGTTGTATAGGCGACACGTGCGCGAGAGGGAACGAGGGAAAGACGTGCTTGGAATTGGTTTTGCTGCGTTATGATGGTGGAAAGTTGGGGTGGTTTTTTAGAGAGAGAGAGAGAGAGTGTGTGTTTGGTGTAGTGATGGGGTTTGAAGTTGGTGTGTTCTTTTTTTAATTTTAGTATTTAGAAGGGGGTGACGTTGCTTATATTATATCTTTTTACGGATGATTTTGAGAGGATACACTGACAAGAATAAATATATATAGTTAATTTTACGATTCACCACAGTTGACTTAATTTGGAAATGACAAGTTAATTTTACTCACAGCGATATCCGTAGAAATAACATTAAAAAAAATGAAAAATCCTAGACTGTTCCTGTTTTTAAAGTCGAACCGGCATTCTAATTTTAAATATCTAGTTGTTCTTATACTATATAAATAAAGTTATAACTTCACTTAACTTTTCCCTAAACCGTCAGTTGATTTCACTGGTACAAACAAATTATAGATAAGCTTTATTTTTTTTTTTTCGTGTATGCAACAATTTTTAATTTTGAAAAACATAGGAATAAATTTTGTATATACATAAAAATTATAGGAAAAACGTTAAAAGTAATTTTGAAAAAACTGATGACAATCCTATCACGTCAATCTGTACGTATGCCTCAACCGTTTTTCTCAACCCTTTCCTAAAAACGAACCTAAAAAGAAACTGCAAAATCATATCGATGTGACAGTACACCCTCTCGACATTTCCTGTAAAACGTGTCCGATCCAGTCGAAATCCCCTATTTTTCCCCTAATTTTCACGTTCAAACCTGCGCGAAAATCAACCCTTTCCCTTCGCACTTCCGCTTCCGCGCAGGAAAAATCCGGGAAAGGGTTGTCCCTCCCGACGCACAGCTGCGTATACATATATCTATTGTCCGGCCCGCGCGTCTCGCGCGACGATAATAATAACGAAGCGAGTTATATTCTTCTCGGCGCACGCGGGGGCGGCCGATGAAGCTCTCGTTCTTTTCGTGGGGGAGTCGAGGCGCTGTGCACACGGTCGATCGATCGCTTTTCGAGGGAGGCTGAAAAGAGACCGAAAGGGTTTTGTTGGCTTTGAGGTGTCGGTGAAAGGGTGAAAAGTTTCGGGAAGTCGGAGAGGGGCGATGGGTATAATGGCGCACGTCGCGTGGCTGCAGATTGTTTTAAAATTGCGAGGCGCTTTTTTTTATTGAATTAATGACTTTTTAATTATCGACGAGCGCCGTGATTAAATTTTCACGACATTTTCATGCTTTTTGCACAATAAAATAACCATATTTAGGTTATCGTTCACCTCTTATTATATCTTTATTCATTGGTTCTAAAAATCACATTAAAATAATCTTTTTTTTTTATCTACCAAAAGCGTACAATTTTTCCATCGAACGTATAACTGCAAAGCAAAATAATTCTTACTCATTAAACTAAAAATCAAGGAACTCTCGTACAACGCGACCAACGGCCGAACTGTATTATACAGTCCGCCTTTCGAACTCCTTCGTAAAAGCGTTTCAACTCACGTGTAAGCACGCACGTTAGGGAAGCTGTACATATACGTACGCTAGAGAGAGAGCCGAAGAAAGGGGGGCGAGATAAAAAGGGTTGAGCAGCTGACGGGAGAATTGAAAGAGCGAGCGAGCGAGAAGGTGCGCGTGGGTGATGCAGCCATCAGCCTCCGTCGTTCCCCTTTTTTCAGCAGCGCGTACATAAGTTGCTGCGGCTGTCTGTATATATAAAACGCGATGATCAATCCGCGAGCGGCGCTTTGTACGATATACATATATATAGGAGAGCGGAACGAATCGCAGCTTTGTTGTAGCGCGGTTAAGTGCAGGGGGATCTATAGAACTTTTGTCTTGAACTTGGGAAAATGTTTATATTAAATTATGTTTCTATATATAGCGCCGTTATCTCGAATTGAAAAATTTGCAATTAAATCGCCGGCGATTGCCAGCGCCGCAATATAAACAGCCTATATATATACATACGTGTACAGAGTATCGTGTTTCATGATTTGTTTATAGAATCTTATCGGAAGGTGTATACATAAACGGAATGAATGATTATTACGTCGTGTCTGAGAAAAAAAAAGAAGCTTTCCACGCGTTCGCCAAGTAACCCTTTCAACAAGTCTATAAAAGTACCCACGAAACCATTAAAAAAAGAAAGAAGAAGCTTTTCACTTGATACCGAAGATACCCCATTCATTTCATAGACACGAAGCTCTTCTACCCTATAACAAATTGGCTTCGAGTCTAGCAAACGCGTACCGCCGATTTCGCGGTACAACTGCCCCCATTTGATTACCATACACACACACGCACACATCCATGCAGTTCCTCTATGCAGCTCCTTATGGGCAAATAAGTAATGCGGACGAGGACGTCTGCGTGGCGGCGGCGGCAGCTCGTAGCATTGTTCTCTCATCTGCGGTCTTGAGAGAGTGCAGCTGCCTCGATCGCGCGCGCGCGCACAGCAGAGAGGTGAGCGCGAAAACGGCGCTGTGTACTGCGCGCGTGCGTAACAAGCGCGTCGTAAAACCAATGATGCCTTTTTCTATATTATATGCAACGTAATAGTGCTGCGTGCTGTTAGGTGGTGGCGCCCGCGGGAAATGTCGTTTAAGTGCGTATACGCAGGTGTGCGTGCAGCGCGATGTTATTGGCTTTTTATATTTTGTTAAGGTTGATGGTATAGTGTATATAACTAGGCTGAATGATTGGATTCAACCGTGTTGAGGTACACACAAAAAATTTCAGTACTCTTCATAATTGGACAAAAATATTAATTTTCGCCTTTCCGCGTACAATAATCAACCAACTATATAATGATAATTGTATCATGATTAATCTCGCAATAAGTTACCTTGTAGATATCTCATAATCTCTCATTTCAACCAAAATAAATACGTTTCTCATTCCATATATTATATCGAAGTGACAAATATTCATTCCCCTCAAAAGTGAACGTACCAAGTGTCCGCACCACGGGCACTCATACTTTCATCATCATCTCTCTCGTAAGGTGCGCTGTACACATATAAATATCGGACCCCATCGAGCAGCCGAGCGATTAATTAAAATTTCGCGTCTACATACACGGGGCTTCGGCCTCCCTCTCCCTCTATATATATAGGTACAAAGGCAGAGTGACTACCACACACGCACGACATTACTATACACACATATATATACCTGTACCGCGCTTTGCTCGCGTTCTTCCCCCACTTATCTCGTGGACCGCCACGCGCCAGCCGCAGCGGGTCGCGTGGCGCGGGGCCCTATGGTGGGGGTAGCAAGCAGCAGCAGCAGCAGCAGGAGAAAAGGGACCGCTGCTGCTGGGCCCAAGAGAGAGGGGCGGATAAATCGCCACCTGCCACGAGCCCGCGGCAGATGTGCGCTATACCGAGGAGGAGGAGGGAGGGGGATGGATTCGCCTTATGCGACGCGTGCGCGCGCTGCACGTTACTTACACGGAGCTTTTCTTTTTCTTCGGGGGTATAAGATATGCGTGTGTGCCACGTATGCGCGTTTTCGGTATGCCAAGAGCGCGCGCTTTTCTTTGGGACTTGTGCGCGCGGCGTCTTCGCTTTTTTCTTCTTCTTCTTTCGGGGGGTATTGTTTGGGGGTATATGGTGCGGTTAGGGATAAGTATATATACTTGTGCGCAGGGCGCAATGGCCTAGAGGCTCAGGGTAAGCAGGTAGCGCATCACGGCCTCTATCTCTCGTTTTTTCAATTCGTATGTAAAAATTCAATTGTGTATATGTACACGGGGCCTTCGTTGTTGTGTAACGTAGTAGTGTAACTAATTTTTTCACGTTCATCGTGTCCAAGGTTCAAAGTGCGGCCCTAATCGTTGAATTTTTCATGGGGGCCCCATGAGATTCGAATTTCGAAGGTTCTGTATTGTTCTGCGTTTTGGGTTCGATTGCCGCCGATATCGAACTTAGGACAGTATAGTTGGATCAAATAACTGATCACGAAAGTTTATCAACTTTATAAGTTATATTTCATATATGTTCGAGCTCACCTCGGTTATAGCTGTTGAAACGAATCTCATTCGTTTGATAACTTACCGAACACCTTTCTTGAAACTGAAACATCATCATCATCGCATTGTGTATATGCACCACGCGCATTGTCTATATAGCATCATTTTCACATGCCTCGTTCTCAACGAGGTTGTTGCAACGCGCGCGCATCTAGTTAACCATCGAGCGCAGTTATAGCCAAGGCTGTTTACACTACGAGGAGGAGAAAAAAAATATTCCCATTTCTCCTCGCCTGGTTAATGTACGCACCCATTCTGGAATCTCCACGCGCGGCATATCGGGCTAATTATGCCTCTTATGTAAAGAGACGATTATGGCATTCTCGTCAGTTTGTGAAACCTTACCATTATACGAGTGCCGCCTGCCTCTGTCGCGCGCGCTTGGAAGGGAAAAAGGTAGTTTATTAGCAGTACACTTTGCGGACGCGCGGGATGTTAATTTTGCGGGCTATCTGAACACACACAGCCCGAATTTCATTATAAATTTGAATACACCGTCTCGGGGCTTATGGTGCAGACGATTTGATGAGCCTCGAGTTCTTTTCAAAATTCCGAGCTCATCGCGCGCGGCCAACTGTTATGGTCCATATGGCTCCGGAGAGAGAGAGAGAGAGAGAGCTTCTTTGAATCTACATCGGACACATGTAGTTTTTCGACTACATCGCAACTGACTCTCTCTCCTGCCAGACGAAATTCTCGTTTCATCGCTTTTAATAGATCGTTAATATAGCTTTCGGATGTAACCTGCGCGCGGCGAGTTTGTTAATTTATGATTTGTACATCCTGAGCGATGTATAGTGGATGGAGAAAATAATTTTGAAAGGTTTCATATAATACGTTCGTATAGACCAATTCTTCTTTTGACTGATAATTTTTTCTATCGTTCTCTCTGCATACTTACCCGTTCTATGCATTGCCTGCTTATATAATATTCTCTATAACACACGAAGAGAAAGAAATTAGTAAATATTACCAAAACTGTCAAGTAACCCGGAGTCTCCGACCTGAAAACCCTCAAACTTTTTGGCACTTTTTACTAAACGGTAGAAAATTTAACAAAATGTGCCAAAAAATTTGGTAAAAAAAAAAAAAGTGGAGTTACGAGGTGTCCCACTCAGAGTTACTTGACAGTTTAATAAAAATGACCAAACTTTTACCTTTGATAAATTTCTAAACATTCACCGCTCATGCACACGACAACAGCCTTCGCGTTATATACCAAGTAGAACGCAACCATCCCCGCGTGTCGCGGGTGCAACGTCCCGCGCGTCGCAATCCAAGAAAGCGCGCGCGCACTGCAGCGCACAGAAAAAAGAAACCGTTGCACCAGCGCTCGCACGCAAAACGCTCTGCCCGAGCTATACTCTCGAAGAAAAGCGCGCGAGCTCGCTCGCAAGTGAATATAAGCCAAGATAAAAAGGCCGAGCTGCTGCTTCTTCTTTCAATATACATATATATACACACGCAAGCGCGCGTCTTTCCCTCCCTTTCAGCCGGCCATTATCCGTGCGGCACGCGTCCGGGTCCACACACACACACACACACGCGCGAGAGATGGAAAAGCGACGAGGCCGCCTGTTACCAGGCGGGAACGACAGATGTGTCGGCGAGAGAGAATTTTCGGAGGAGGAGGAGGTGGAGGCTATATACCTGCATGCGTGCGCGCCGCGCACAATGGAGCGTGCGCGCCGCGTGTGCAGGCGCGTGCCGGGGTACCCTGGTGGGGATAAGTGGGGGGCGCGCGCCCGCGCGTATGTGAAGGGGAGAGGGAGAGAGAGAGGATAAATCGAAAACGAGAGATGGTGATATGATGTGTATACAGAGAGAGAGAGAGCTGACCTGCCGGTGTGTGGAGCTGCGATGTAGCAGTAGGTGCGCAGGACGGGTAGATATAGCACACCTGGTGTCTGCGTCTGTGTGTAGCTGGATGAAATAGAGGAATAGGAGAGGGAGGGAAACTGCAGCGAAGAATCTTCTTGCTCTGACTTCTTCTTGGGGGTGTGGGAAAAGAATCTTGGAAAGTAGTCTTTAGCACAGGTGCGGGACATACCGTTAAAGCGACCAACTTTTTCAACCCTTCGCCCTATATATATTTATAAACCCATGTCTAGACACAGTTCGAAGATCCATTCTGGACACCATCACGCGATAAACCCAATCGCGCATGTACAACTCCCTTGAATTCCAGAAAATCGCAGACCCGCATCTCTGCATCTGCGCCGCGGCGTCGATAAGATGCGCCCGGGGATAGAGCGATAGATACGTATCGGTACCTTATATAAGGGAAGAAAATCGGCTCGGGGGCGTGCGAGCGAGCGGCTTGACTGTGTGTATGTATAGCCGCCCCCTTGACTGCAGCGGCAGCTGTTGTTGCTCTTCGTGATTTTCGTGTGCTGTCTTAGATCGGAATGATTTTGGGAGGCGCGCGGGGACACGATGCTGTTTTTTTTCTTTTCTTTTCTTCTTCGAGCGAAGGTTTTAAAGGAACCGTTAACCGTTAACCGTTTCTTATAATACATATCTGGTAAATAAAACGTATCAAATCTATGTATATACTTATCCAGAGACCAAGGCTTTAATATTATGAATTTTCTTACTAAAAATTTATAGAAGAAAAAAAAATCAAATCAAATGTTCATCACTCGACCAGGAACAATATACCTATACCTACACACTCTACGGGTGCGTTTGCGCTCGGGCATCGATTTCCGCATCTTGAAACCCAACCTCTCCCGTGCGCACATGACCATCACGCATCCACCGTTCGCACATATATATATATATACATACGATCCTTCTGTTCCCCTGGTCATCGGTCAGTTTCTCTCCCTCTCTCGCAGAACGGGACAATGCGACCTCGAGGGCTCATCGATTATCCTTGTTTACGAGCAAGCGCGTACATATCGAGTACCTACACTCGCGCGGTGCGCTCAAGGACGGCGCGCGTGAAAAAAAGGGGGATGATGGATAAAAAATTTTCTCTTTGTACTCGTCTCTCTAACGCGCGAGTGAGAGAACATTTGGCACTTCTGTTCGAATCTCTCTTTTTTTTTCAAGCGAAAAAAGTCTTGTTTATGGGGATGGGCAGGAAAAAAAAGTATAAACGAGTGTCCAGCGGCGTTATAATCTATTGTATACTATAGGTGCAGCTTTTTTCTCTCGTTTTTATGGATGAATCGCATACGCACGTATTACAGCATATTTTTTTTCATCACATCTATCGGGCACTTTTTTTATTATAATTTTTTATCGTTAAAAGTATGCGCATATATATATATATATATATATATATATTCGCCGTGGCAATTTCACATCGCGACCGTCCCGTAATTCTCTCTGAGAGTGAAAAACGGAGAGACAGACACACACACACACGTGTGGAAAACAATCGCGAGCGGGAAATTTGATCGGGGAAATGTAAATTTATTTTGGCAAAATCGAAAAAGACGAACGAAAGCAAAAGCAGACGTCGCGGCGGTGGCGGGCGACGAGAGCAATTTCAATCGCAAATTGAAAACGATAACCTACTCCGACCTCAAATCCGGGATCGTTTGTGCCCCGGCGCCCGCTGCTATATATACAAAGGAAAATGTGATGAAAAAAGATAAAAGAAAAAGGGATTGACGAAAACAGTGTATGGATATGCGGCTGTGATTATTTAATACAGGGGAAGTAGCGTATACTTTATATATAGTTTTTCATTTATTTGTCAAACGTCGAATCTGTTAAAAAAATATATAGAAATATCTTAAATAACTATTATTATAGATAAATCGAAAAATCTATAATACTTCGTCAACAATAAAAAATTAATTTTAAACCTCCTCCATTTCCATGAGTCTTTCCCTCCAATCCTCATCCCAAGACACCATCCACGTTCCCATATCATTCCCACACCTCGCGCACCTTTCCATCATCATCATCCCCGTACGCGACGACAACACCCTCCCCTCTAACAATCGAATAAAAAAAGCCAAGCCATATACGTCTTCCAAGAACCCGTAGGCTCACCCTCGGCTGCACCTATTCACCTGGATTTTCCTCTGCGGTTTTCTTTCTCGGCAACCTGTGTACACGGCACGCGTAGGCGGCGGTGGTGGGAAGATCCGAGCGCGTGCCTCGCTCTTCTTTCATTCTTCTCCTTACTATACGTACACGTGAATGGACCCGATGTACGCCTGCCTGCAGGTTTTCTTCGCGTATATAGTGCGCAGGTTCCGAGAGAGCGCCGTGATTTTTCGGATAGGTGATGCCCCGGAGGGTGTACACGAGGATGGACAATGCGAGCTGAGGATATTTCGTGAATGGAGAGAGGCAGAGTGAGCGCACGTGCTGCTGAGAGCGCGTCTTGGAGTGGGGGAGGATTTGAAATTTCGTATTATACGTTATAATATTTTTGTTAATTTTACGTGCACGGGGGAAGTGAATTTATTGCAGTTGAAGATTGATGTATTATGTGTTATAAGAAGTTGTATGAAACATATGAATATTTTCTTAAATACAATAAAAAGACGAAATTATCATTTCACTATAAAGTCACTTGAAATCCACGATTATTTATGAAGAATCACTTAAACACTCGAATAATCATTGATCGATAATAATATCCACCTCATCATTTCATCGAGCAGCACTTTAGCGTTCGTAACACCTCTCGGATTTCAATCGATGCTGTGCCGTCGTCGCAGGTTATTTATGAGCTTTCTTTCCGCGTATACACGCGGAACAATGAAAAAATTCCTTCTTTTTTTTTTGTTCACCAATAGAAAAGCGCGCGCGCTCTGTCGTGTGTCGCCTTGAGAGTTGCTCCTTTTGACGTTTCGCTCTTTGTCGCGAGTTACGTAAAGGTTATATAGTCCCCCCGCTGCCGCGCGTCACATACATACAGCAAAAGGACGATTTTTCAAATCTCCTGCTCCGCACGCGTGTGAACATTTCGACGGTAGTAAAGTTGGAGGATTTATCGAGCGTTTGTGTTGTATGCTGAAAGGATCGGTAGGAGAGCCGATTTATTTGTCGCGAGAATCGATAGTAAAATTGAGAAGGGGGGGAGGAGGCTTTTTTTTGTGAATGCTATGAAATGTTGATGAAAAATCATATATAGCTGTGACGGGTTTTTTTATTGAAGGTTGTAAAAGATGATTCGAATGTGATAATTGAGACAAGTGCCAGAATTATACTTTTTTTAATTCGAACGCTCTTTGGGCTTAGAAAAATTATTCTAATCTTTTTCCAGTTTACATTTATTACACAATTTATATATAAGTGTTATTACATTTGACAAATTATACACTAGAAAACTACATGTGAATAGTAAGTTTGATGAAACATTTCGTTTTCCGAAAGAGTAAATAATAACTTTTATTGATATTGATATTTATTGATATTTATTGAACCAGAAAACCTTTTTTGTATTATAAAAATTGATAAAATCTAAAATAAATTTTCATTTCTCAAAAAGTGTATACAATATACGTTATTATACTATGTGTTAAAAATAACTGCATCTTGCACATCTAAATTATAAAAAGTCACACCTATCCTACAATAATGCTGTATAAAATGAAAATCTCAGCTTCACTATATTCTACGAGCTTCATCCTATCCCTCGAGCACCCCATCATATCCGAAAAAAAAATCAGCCTCTCCGCAGACCAGCTAACCCAACGGCACACGTGTCACACCGCAACAGCATCGGCGACAGACGGACTTTCAAAATTAGTCGCAACTACTCTCTCTCCCTCGTTTGTCTGAAAAACTGCAGACGCACGCGCGTCTTGTTGCCAAGCGGAGGTGGTAACGTTGGCTCTGGTATCAGCTGGCCCTCTCTCCAGACGCGCCCCCATTGTTTCTATCAACAATATATCCGCGAAGAGAGCGGTTCAAGAGAAAAAAGCAGCAGCAGCAGCGCTCTCCATTCATATCCGCCTTGACTAGCGCGCAACGAGCGAATTTCGAGTCTCTTTCTCTGAATGAAATTTCTGCTCGTTTGCCGACGCGCGCTCTCCTTCTTCGCCTCCACCCACCTCATTCTTCTCTCGAAACGAGCCGATGGGGCGATTGAAGAGAAGAAGCAGAAAAAAAACAACGAATTTTCGCTTTTTGTGCGCACGCGCGCATTGGCTCCTTTCTTCGTTTCCTTCTTCTTTTTTGGCTTATGTATACCGAAGCTCGTTGCAGTTGACGAGGTTGTGTGTAAGGAGGAGCCGCGCGCACGCGGTTAAAGCATTGTTTCCGCGCCCCCACGTGCACACACGCGCGTATGGTATAGTTTCGGGGGTCAGATGTTTCGCGATTATATTCGCCGTGTCGTTTATAAGGCTTTTGTGGCTGCGCGCAGAGCGACGCCGGCAACGGCTCTCTCCACTTGTTGATAGGAGCTTGATTTCTTTGGAGCCGCGATGGGGTGTGCTGTACGTTAATTTTGTCCCGGAACACACTCGGTTGCTTTTTAGAGGGAGTTGTAGAGTGACGCTGGAGAATTTGCAATTAATTTTTATTGTTTCTACGTATATATGGAGAATGATTTTCTAGTTGAATTATATTTTACTATTTGCATATAGGGACTTTAATATAGAATTACATTTTCATGAAAATTGGTAGAGCTTGTGGTAAGAATTGCCATTGTTTTGTAATTGTTACTATGTAAGTAGCAATTTTTACTATAAATTGTAACGTACAAGCATAAAAAAGAACTTTAAAAAAATTCATATAGTCGCTCAAAAACATATTAAAATAAAGATATATTAAACTAAAAGATGCTTCTTACATATTATCTACTCAACATTTCCTCAACAAACAACATTTAAAAATCTAAGCAACGCCCCGCAGGTATAATTTTCACACAGCTCGCACATAAAATTCTCTTCTTCGCTCTCTAGCGTTAAGACATTTTCATTTTTTTTTCCATCATTTACATTGTATAGCCCATAATACGCATACGCCACGCTTATTATACACTCCAATTAACCCATATTTTCAAAACCATGGGAACCTTTCGCACGCGCTCAATCTTCCCTCTTGCGAATCTAATGGCAAATCCGCTGCTCTACAATAACGATGACAAATTCTCCTGCAATTATACGACGATTAAAGCTTAACTTTCTCTCAGACCTGCACAACTGCAGCTCCGTATCTCCGATTCCGGCTATCGAGTGTCACCGATGACGCCATTATAAACAGGCTCTCGTTACGTTATAATACTCCCGCGCAAAACGACGACAGAGTTGGACATTTTCTGTAGCTCTCTCCCTCTCTCACTCCGGAAACCCGCAAACTCCGACCTCAAACCGCGCTTGCGCTTTCACGTACGTATACCTACATACATAACGCTCGCATTGTGCATTACAGATGACTCCGGGCATCTGCGCGCATGTAGCTTTCGGAAGTCTCTTGTGGATGACCATCCGCAGCTACACACATCCGGATATTATATCCTAACGAGACACTTCCCTCGTTACAGCCTTATCAAAGCCACCCATAGCTTAAGGATATATACACATATCGACACTTGCGCGCAGAGCTCTCTCGCGAATCGCGTTTTGGGCCCAGAGCGGTGTACGAGCGCGCGCGGGCATGACGCGCTGCCGCTACATGGGACTTCCGGCGCGCAGCTGCCGCTCTCCTCCCTACCTTCGGAAATCAATGGGCCCCTGCGAGGGGGGAGCGCACCTGGGCCTCACGGCGCGCGCGCGCGCGCGTTGACACCTGGGTACCACATGCCCCGACCAACGAGAGAGAAGGCTATTAGTCCGCGTTATGCTGTTTCTTCGCCTTTTAGGAAAGTGGAAAACGTGTGTTTCTCTCGTTTCTTTTTTTTTTCTTGAGGGAGAGAAGAGACTTGGTAATGAGCCACGGGGTGCGGAATGGAGATGTATATATGCATGTATATATATGCGGGTGATAGGGGTCTGATGGTTATCGCTCGAGATGGGTCGGCGTGTGGCGTGCATAATGTATATACCGTTAGATATCGAGGTGGGATGATTTCTCAGTTGTCCAGGTGGTGGTGTGGTTTTTTTCCTTTTTTTTTGAATTTCTATTATTTTTACGTATAAGCGCGCGGATATCTGGAAATTGAAATTTTAGTCGTTAGCATGTACCTATATAAACCCACTCTGGCGGTATGGTCACCATTGTCACAGTAGTATATCACACACAACACCGCAATAAACCGATACACCTATATATCGATACCATTCTCACGTACAGATTTTACACGTGTATCGTTCGTTTACGTATATACACACAAAGAGCATGAAAATTTTGCGACTATACGCCTGCACATGTCTGTACGTGCGATCCCCCGCAGTTTACAACATTCTCATTGTACGTATATATACCTCGTTCGTAAAGGTACACGTCGTGTCGTGTCCTTCCCACCATAAATCCCGGTATATTGATTCTCGCTCGGACACCACGTGCGTGGCAGCCATCGCGAGGTCTGGCGATCACCTGGACGCGACGCGCGATTTTTCCATGGTCGTATATACGTGTATACGGCTACGTCGCCAGATGCGTGAACGCTGCCCAGCAGGCAGTGATAAATAATTAACGCGTGGAAAAATTGTCGCTTTGAGACGCGAGGGAGTATTTATTTAACGTGTATAATCGAGTTAAAGCGAGAGAGAGTCTCGGGGTTGTCGCGCGTACGCCGATCGCTTTGATCTTGGGAGAGGGTTGCGCAGAAGGGTTGCAAGGACGAGCGAGCGAGACGCAAGGGGATTCGATTAACGGGAGGATTCGGTCACTCGACGTGTGATGTAGTGATGCGTGTGGCTGAGTAGTGGGAGAAACATTATTTTTTTTAAAGAGTGTTGTGGATGAGGTGTGGTTCAGATAGATTTTTTAAAACATTTAAGCATGACTTAAGGACTTAAAACGCGGAATAGGCAGTTAAATATACTCGTATACATGGTTATTATTAGAATTATATTTTTATTTTGTTTAAAAAGTAATTATTTGCTCATATTTATCTTATGCAAAAATACCTTCGTACAATAGAAATTAACCCCATGCGTCATCAAAACACACTGAACCCCCCGTGTACCGAGCATTCGCCGCAACAGCGACCAATTAATTTATATCACTCAAGTCCACCATATAATCTTGCCACTTTCGTAAACCACCGCGCATAAAAAGCCACCAACCCTTTCGCTAAATTGCCATATAGCTCCGCGCCGCGCAATTAAGTATATACATACAGCCCTCGAGGCGCTCTAACAAAAGGCAATAATAGCACGAATAAATTTCTTCTGTTTCAGGTAAGTGTGCAGTTACAGCTCTCACCAACACAGTGCGAGAAAGAGAGAGCGAGAGGCAGTGTATAGGCACACAGCAGTAGTGCTCAACCAAATGGTTTGTCCTCACTTTCCTGTATATATACGTGGCGGCGCGAGAAAAGCTCTCGAATGGAAAGCGCGCGCGAGCTCGGCTTTGATCCCTCGCGTGTGCAAATCTCTCTCTCTCTCTCTCTCTCTCTCTCTCCTTCAAAGGGGAGCTATATACTACCGTGGTGATGGTTTTTTTTTATTTTTTTGGGCGAGGGGAAATTGCGTTCGCGCGCCCAGTCTCTCGGGTTCATATATATGATGTATTTTTTTTTGGTCGCGCGCGCGCGCGTGCGCCGGGTATGATAACGCGCGGCGAGAGGAGAGTCGACGTGGATTTTTTTTAGGGAGAGGGAGAGAGGTGAAGTCACTTTTTTCACAGGACACACGATGCACGTATATGTGTAAGTGAAATGAAATTAAATGAGATTTTTAGGAAAGACATTTTGGGATTTTCGTGATTTTGGATATTTAGTGTAATAACTCTATAGGACAGAGTCGCTTGAAATCGCTAGGAATTATATAACGTTAAAATTAAATCGTTAAAGTTATTGTTGTTACAAAAATAGCATTTATAGCTTTCACATTGTCACAGTATAATTCTTTAAAAAAAATATTCCTGTAACCCTACGGTACGCAGATATATATACTTCGTAAAATGAGTTAATGTTATACACACAACTCGTTGATGATTCAATAGACACAAACATAACGAAAGGATCTATACAATTAGCTACTTACCGCGCGCACGCGACAACTTCTCCCAACAAGAGGGAAAAATGCCGCGCGCTCAAAAGCCCGTTTATAATTGCGCACGAGACAAAACGCCGCGGCTGTTCCCCCATAGACATTGAAATTTTCTCTCTAAAAGACACAATCAGGAGACGAGGAGGGAGACAGACACAAAAGGCATTTTCCAGGCGCGCACGCGGAACCTACCGCGTCGAGGGCGGAAACGCGAGGTGAAAGGAGAAAAGCAACAGAAGCGCGGCACGTGAGTGCAAGGATGTATATATTTACCTTTTTACGGTAGGAGACGACGTAGTGTGTATGTATATCGCGTTCTTTAAATACGCTATCGTATAGTTCAGTGGTTTTGATTTCTAAGGGGTTTTTATCGTGGTGCGGTGGACGTGAGCGTAAAAGGGGTTGATGAAAAGAATGACTTCGGTGTACCTGTGATTATGATATTGTTAGGGAAAAATGATAACTTGAATTTAAATGTATAATTATGCATTACTAAAAGGAAATCGAATAGTAAACAGAGAAAAATTTTGTAAAACAATTATATTATTTTTGCTAGCGAACAAGGGAGAGACTCACATTCTTATTAAAATTACCACAATTTAATAGTAATAGAATTATTAAAATTTTGTATCAATTTTTACTATAAAGTAAAAAATAATCATATTTTTCATCATTATAATAGTCTGTTTCTCCTTTACCAACGAAAACAGTAATTTTGAAACGTTGTAATGCAATGAAATAAAAAAAAAATTTTTGATTTTACTCCAAGATTATATAATTAATATTAATTACGAGTTATATATCTTTTTACAGTATATTTCAAATAACTTTATAACAAAGATTTAAATATAATTATTTCGTTGCCAACATTAGACTCATGGCATTATCACATAATATATACTCTCCATCACCGAAAATCACTTTTCCGCGACAAAAGACCACCGCGCCATCCCCTACATCAAGTAACAATCATCGCCGCTTGATTAATTCATTAGGGTTTCTCGCCGCCACGGTGCACAACTCAATTTCCGAGTTTACAACTGCGCACGCGCGGCTCGGTTAGTTGTATGTATTATACGCGAATATATACGCGGCAGGTGCGAATTGCCCGCGAGGTATAATGAACTCCGCGAGTGCCGCAGACTATAACGCGAATATTCATCGTGTCCTTCGGAGAGAGTCGCGTATATATGTATATTATAGTTGAGCGTATAATCATTAGAGGAAAATAATTTTTTTTATCATTATTTATAATCATGTTGATGGGATAGTATCGAGCTATAAAAATCATTGCTACACTCATTTTGAGTGTAAGTAATAAAAAATCAATTCCCCCTACTATTTTATCTCGAGACATATTATAGTTTCAAACCTACTCTCCGCCGCTCGATAATGTGGGAAAAAACAACTGGAAAAAGCCTTTCGCCAACGCCCTAAAACACACTCGCTTTGGTATAATAACCGCCCGCACCTACCTATTAAACACCGCAGTAGGAAAACCACTTTTTTACACCACGTATAACGCTAAAAAAGCTGACTCCTTGTCAGTCGAGAGCAGAGCAAGTAAATCATTTACGCGCGTGCGCCTCGTAAACTCACACTCGCAGCAAGTACTTATCCCACTGCGCGTATATAATAATGAATTCACGCGGCACGCGCTGCTGCTGTTGCTGCGCGTAGGTAGTAAATGCAAATAGGGAGGTTTCCTTGCTTATGGATATTACCTTCTTTTTTGCACGTGGGTAATATAGACTGCTAGTTCTTGCTGGATCGAATGTCCTTTGAAGATTTCGAAAACAATAACATTTACGGTTTATTCGTATGGAATTTCCAAAATTTTCCTCATAACATTACCATCATATAATTATGCGATTTATCCGAAATATATCCGGGCAGCAAATCTACTTTTTTCCCGCCGCGAACAAAGAACCGTATAGCCTTCGATATTACGAAATAACCGTCTCTTAATAATTTGCGCCTTCAACCTGCGCGCGCAGAGAGGAGGACCAACGGCTGCCACGCAAGTGTCACCCGTCTTCCTCTCTCTTAATTTCCCCGGTCCTTTTCCAGCAGCGCCTTGGTGAACGGAAAAAAGAACGACAGCAGCAGCAGCAGCAGCAGCTGCCGTCTCGACGCTCGCGATAATCTCTCTCTCTCTCCCGAAGTTCCAGTTTACTTGTATATGCCTACCTGCGCGCTCTCTTCGTCTTCGTCGATGTGTTTCCGAGAGAGCCTCGACAGATGAGCCAATTAATGAGCCTCTCTCTCTCTCGTGTATATACACGTTAATAGAGGGTATACCGCAGGTTCGGGAGAATATAAATTGCGAACGAGATGTAGCCGGGCCGCACATGTCTCGCTTCTTTATTACGTATGCTCGTGTGTGGATTTTGCAAATTTTTATACATATATATTGAGGCTCGAGTTTCTTCTTCCGCGAGCAGCTGACTGCTGCTGTTGCTAATAGAGTGCTGTTGCTATATATAATGATTCTATTCGGGTTGTAGTTAGATCGAAGGGGGGAGAGGGAGGAAACGCGACGAAATAAGTCAAGGATATATCAAAGGGAAATTCACGGCTCTGTGAGGAAGAGCGAAAGCTTATCCGACGCCTTTATCAGGACGCGCGCAAGGTGTTCCGGCTTCCACTTCCTTCTTGGCCGCATCCGTCTTAGAGGGCTTTGACTCCTCCGCTTTAGCCCCATTTTCCTTCCTTTTTTTCTGCGTCTCGAGTTTCTTTTTATTATAACGTTTATATACTCGTGATGCGCACCTTTTTTTCCCACGTCAACGAAACGTTCCCGAATTGTTCATATAAATTATTTTTTATTCTTCGATACTTATATACACTCGCGAAGAATTCCATCAATTCGCAGCAGCACGACCCATCTCACTTTCTCACTCTTGTCCCGCGGCACGCCGCTATAACCGATAAAACGAACGCTCCGCACACACCGACAGAGAGAAAGAACGAGCGGCCATCGCGGCATTCGATTGGTCGACGGCACGCGCGCGCACCTGCCACCGACGCGTGCCACTCGCGCGTGCGTGCGAGAAAAACAACCCGCGCACGATATATACATATATAGCGCCTGGTCCCGAAAAACACGTATACCTATATGCATACTTACACAAAAAAATTGTCAACTTTATAAGCAAGAAAATAATGTTGTCTTTTTGTTCCGGGCCACGTGTTGTTGTAGCGAGACACGCCGATCGCATAAGAATCCATCAAAAAGAGTACTTGATTGAGGGATATCAGGGAGCGGACGATAACAACGGTGAGCAGATTTATGAATCTCCCTCCCCTAGCCCGAACCCCCCAATCTCACACGTCCGAACGATATGCCTGCTGATGTTTATACTCTGTTAAGTCCCTTGTTATACATAGTAGACGTTTATGTCATATTCCCTTTGTTATTACTCTTTATTACCTTTCTATATTTCTTTCTGAATGTTGACAACACTCCTCTCTCTCTCTCTCTCTCGCACTTCAATGCCCCTTTCGTTCGACCCACTTTTATTGATTTACCATACTGCACTCTTTTTAGCGCAACGACAAGTTTATATAATTCCTTTTCTCGTGTACATAATTTTATGTATATGTGTATGCATTTTTCATTCATTGTCACTTTAACACTTTTATACTATGTATATTTACTATACTTGGAAATGTACACATATCACATTATATACAATATAGATCACGTTACTAAAATTATAGGCACTTATATTCACTTCTTTAAATAATATATAGAAAAACACTATAATAATGACAATGAATTTAGATCCAATGTATACCACACACACACGTGCATTTTGTCTACATATTATTCAATAGTTTCTCATATACCTCTCGTTGTCGTTTATACTACATTATATATATATATATTTTTATAGACCATGCAAGTTGAAATATTTTTATATATCTTATCACCAAAATACATTTTATACCTTACGACTAAAGTATAATCATCTATATGTGTTTAGTGTATGTGTCATCATCATGAAAATAGCCATACAATATATTTCACATAATATAATATCTATATATCTATATTAATTCTATATAAATACTATGTATTGTATTATACGTCCTCTTTGAGAACAATATATACAACGCCGAAAAGAGATAATTTCTTCACCCGCCGCGGCTATCCTTTGTTCTCTCTCTTCCTGCAGCGCGGATAACGCAAAATCGATATAAAAAGCGCGCGGGCCGGGAAAAATAGAGCGATAAGAGAGGGAGAGCGTTATCGCTGAGGATATCCCGTCGCGCTCGCACAGAGCTTCATTATTATATTATACGACGAGAGTGAGAGAGGCTGCTACTTCTTTCTACGAGATAATAAGCGATTCGTCATGTCGCGGCCAGACGCTCGCTCTCTCTCTCTCTCGTTTTATTGATTTTATTAAACGATGCAAACAGTATAATCCCACACTCCCGCAGCGCTGTGGAGAATGAGAAGATAGATCTGTACTTTCCGGCTCAACCGCGAGAGAAAAATATAAAGTAACGTGCGAAGGGCAAATATTTTTTTCCGGCTCTATGCGCATATGTGCTACACCCCCTATACGTAATATTGCGCGATCGGACCTTTAAAGCATGGCGTTGCGTGGGAAACGCGCACCCCGGCTTTGTGATTTTTCCGAGTCCCTCAGCTGTTCGCCCCCGATTCTCGTATACCTGCTACTCGTCTATAGCTTTAAAGTCGCCAGGTATAAGAAGAAGAAGAAGAAGACGACGATGTTACCTACTCCCGAAGGGCCATTTAAATCCGGGGGTGCATGTTTTTAAATTTCCGGCCGTTACGTCATGGGAATATATGTATGTATGGTGCCGGAACGAGGAAATTCAAATGACCTGTCATCGCGCGTTATGATTTTTTTTCGATATGGAATGAGAGCGATGTGATGTAGGTGCGGATACGTGAGAAAAAAATAATTTTTTCGAAGGGAGCTGGGTATTGATGGATTGTTGGTTTGGAAAACTGTAGAGTCGTGGATGCGGAAGAAGGTAATGGTTATATTGTGACGAGAGCGGAAAATTTCGGAATTGTTACGTATGGGGCGAAAATTATAATGATTCGTAATGCAAAATTAGCCGAACGTGGGAGTTTTCGTAATGAATAATGGTACATTGAGAAGAAAATTTTGTAAACATTACTATACTGTCTGATAAAGCTATTACCACAGACTGCATAAGAACTTAAAAGATTGCCATATTTATTTTCCTATATTTTTACCGAAATTTCTTATAAAGTATATGGCAATATCTTTTATAGGCTTTTATAGTCTGTGGTATGGCTTTGCCAGCCATAAGTATAGTAATTTTTATTAAACTTTTTTCTTATGTGATACATTTTGTTAGTTTATGCTTGACACGTCACTATAACCAACATAAAACATTCCCACGTATACAAAATTATCTTTACGAACGTTTCATTCACCCACAAAATTAACAATACAAACTAAAATAATTTTATAACCCATGCAGCGATCCGCACCGCAGAAACCGGAAACCCCCGACAATAAAATATCCACATCGTCGTCAATACGCACTATACGCCATTACATAAATCTACCTCATCCGAACGGTCATTGTCCACCCCCTTATAATAGAAAGAAAGAGAAAAAAAGAAGAGATTCGAGGAAGTCACAGAGCGCGCAGCACGCGCCAAGTGCGTCTGCCGCTTTTCAATACTCTCCCACCATGGAACCATCCGCGGCACGAGGCCCGCGCTCCCCACCACACTTTTGATGAAAAGAAAACGTCAAAGAAAGGAAAAAGTGTCCCGTGCTCGCGCCTACCGCTCGTTCGATCGAGCTTAAGAACGCATTAGGTGAATGGTGAGGGAACCGCAGGACATATAACTCTGCGTGACCGCTGGGCTTTTATCGGGAAAAACCGCGGGGTATACGTTGTCTTATTTTTCCCGTGTGGTGTGTATACCGCGAGGGAGGCGTGAAGTTTGCGTATATATTGTATTGTACGAGAATTGATGCTATGTGGTCAAGGAGAGGGAAATGGATTTTATGTGCGAGGAAATGTTATACCTACCGCAGACCAAAACATGTCATATGCGCGCGCGCGGACGTCGGAGGGCGGTTTTTATATGTATATAGGTGAGAATGAGAATTCGTGGAAACTGCGAAGTGTGGTCCCTAAACTTTACCCGAAAAACCACGATGTGTCGCAGACTTATATTTAATTATTCCTCGTCGAAAGAAACCAACGAATTTTATATTCAAAAATTTCGACATAACAATAATAAAACTATACTAGCTTCGCCGATCGTAAAAAAAGAAGCAACCGGGCGCACCTGTTTAATCCACGACTTATAGACATATCCAGCGTCTATACACACCTAGACCGGCGTGCATATATTATAATCCCATTCGCATCATCCCTTCGAAATTACAGCCAGAAACTTTTGGCAACCGCGGCCCGTATCGGATTACCCATCATCCAAATCGCCCTCTCTCTCCTCTCTTTTCCTCCGAGACTTTCCGCACGCGGCTCAGCATCGAATTAATGAATTTCGAAGCGAGCAGCAGCAGCAGCAGCAGCAGCAGC
>JAPYZO010000465.1:0-33043 GCA_030522905.1 Torymus flavipes | reverse complement strand
GGGCCTGCAGCTCTCGTGCACAAGGCTGTAGCAGTACCTACCGAACCTCGCGTAGCTCTCGGCCATCTCCGCACCTTCGCCCGCCCCGCAGACGCTTTTTAGGCTGGAAAAGCTGAAAGCCTTCAGCGCACCGAAGACGTCGTTGGTCTCGCTAGACGACGACACGCTGCTCATCACAAACTCGTTGCTCATCACCAAGTTCAGAAGTTCTCTGCTCTCCTCTACAGCGGTACTCAAGCTCGTCGTCAAGTCGAACAGATGGTACTTCGCCTTGATCACGAGCTCACGTAATAGTTGCACTTCTTCTTCGCGCTCGTCTCCACCTCGCCGCAGAGGAACTTGTACTTCGAAGCCATGAGCGTGAAGTCGTTCTTCAACTTCGCCGAGTCCTCGTCGTCCTCTAGCTCGTGCACGATCCTCTCCATTCGTAGCGTGTGCTTTTTCGCCACGTTGTTGTTGCGGCTCTTCATCGCCAGCTCGGCAATATTCATACGCTGGCTGACAGTGGCTAACACGACTTCGTTGAAGACGCTGCAGACAAAAAACGTGATTTTAAATAAATTTGAACTCCAAATATGCCAACGTATTACATAATTAGATAAAATAGCAAACAATAGTTTTCAAATTCAAAGGAAAATTTAAAGATTGTTGCATTTGAAACGTTTTGTACCCTTCAAAACCTATATTATTTGATTTTAATAATAATATATTCTCTCACTACGTGGTAAACAAAAAATACATAAAAAACAAAACATAATTACCTCGAATCCTCGTTAAACTCGCCGAGCTTCTTACGCAGCAGATGAGCGAACGCCATCCTATAATTAACATGCATATTCCAATACATCAGCTCCTCGCCGGCGGTTGGCACCCTCCTCCCCCAATATCCCATTAGCTCCTTTGTCGCCTGCTCTAGATCCGGCGCCTTCAGCGTCTCCGCGTACTCGCTGACATCCCTCAAGCCCCTGAGCCTCAGCAAAATCCTCGTCCTCTCCTTCTCCTCGAGGACACTGATGCGCGTCCAGGTCTCACGTAGACCGTCCAATCGTGCTCGCAGACAATGTCTGGCTGTTTCTTCAGAGCAGGGTTTCTCGCCACAGGCGTAGAGTACAGCCATCTCCTCACCATGGGCGCGTCTGAGCTCGGCCTCGCGGCCACCGCGGATCCAATCGTCAAAACCTCCGATGAACGCCGCGTTCTCCAGGTCCTTGTTGGCTGTATAGTCGTCCAACGCCTTGTGCAGCTGTCCGCGGAAGATCCAGGGGAGAAGCTGCGTGGCACTTGGGTGAGACCAGACGGACCCGTAGTCACCATTCAGGATAGTCTCGACTTTCTTGTTTATCTCCGACCAGTTGGACAGCTCGCTGAGACACTCTAGCGTACCCTCCAGACAGTGTTCCTTCTCGTAGTCCATTGCTATCTCGCTGGCGAATTCGTAATTGCTCTTCGCCAACGACCAGTTGCCTTCAGCCTGCGCCAGCACAGCATTCCTCAGCTCTTCCGAGACGAGGTTCTTCCTCGCGAATATGCTGTTCACCACGTCAGCGTCGGCCACAGCCTTATACAGATTCGCGAGTTCGATCCAGTTCTGTTTATCGGGCGATAGGTACGTCAACCTCGCCCTCTTCGCCGCTGGCGCCGGAGCTTCCTCCGTATTTCTCATCTCCCTCTCGATGCTCTCCTCCTCGAGCAGCAGTATACCCAGCGAATGCAGCCCCATGGTCTTACACATCCTGGCGACAGCATCTGATCTCAGTTCTACGTCCCTCGCTTTTAAAGCCACCTCCAGGACTATCGGCGCGAAGCTGTTGCTCACTTCTGGCTGCTTCAACACCCTCTCCACCGTGGCCGACACGCGGCCCATGAAGCTAGCGTACTTCTCCGTACCCTTCAACCTCTCTATTAAGCTACAGGCGAGCGCGACAGCAAAGTCCTTGCACACCAACCAGTCCTTGATAATCACCTGTCGCAGGCATTCGACCAAACTCGCGTGAGTGATCTCGACATCGGGGAACTCCCCGATGCGGTACTTCCGGTACACCTTGGCTCCGTTGCGCCGCTCGTCCATCTCCTTCTGCCGTTTGTCCACGTACTCGCGCTGACGCTTCACGCGCTGCTGGCTGAAAACGTCCGACGCCTCGGTCGCCGTTTGCGGCGCTGCTAATCTATAGGATAGCTTATTTTGCGACGGATCGGGTAGTTTCTTCTTCTTCACCTGCGAAGGAACCAGGAACACACCTTGATTCACTGCTTCCGTTGGAGCGGTAGGTTCGAACTCTAAGTCTCTGGTGGCGAGTATCCGCATCCAATTAGCGGTGGCCCCGAACGTGGGTCCCAGCTGGGAATACTGGCTCGCCTGGCTCAACTGACTGGCCAGTGACGGGGCGAACAGCGGCGCCATGGATCCTAAATTCTTCCTCCTCCTTGGCACGAACACCTCGTAGTCCCTGAAGGTACAATCCGACAGGGGAGCGAACATCGGACGCTTGTCGTCTATAGATTTACTGGTGAGTTCCAACATCAGGAGACATAGGAATCTGGGGAAACTGGCGCGTAATTCAGGTGTGTAGGCGTCCAGTAGCGCCAGCATGCGCTCGCAGCAAGTGTCAGGCAGCTTCACCCGTTCCCGCCAGAAGCTCAACACGAACTTCTGAAGGTCCTCCGCTGGTTCGTCCACGCCGACGACTAGCCAGCGAGTGGAGATGCTGGCGAATCGATGGGGTGGTGGATACCGCGTGTAGACGTCCATTAGGATAGAATACGCGCAACGTCGGTGCTCAAGGAGACTGCAGGCGCTGGTGAAGTTTGCTACCAGGTCGAGGTACGGTTGTAGCTCGGTTTCCGATAACCTGGGTACGAGCTGCTCAACTATACGTAACGCCGGGCCCTCGCAGCCCAGCACTCGCTCGCGCAGGAGTCTCCGCAGATCCAGCAGCGTCAGTTCGACCGGCAGCGCCAGTTCTTCAATATCGGGTAACCGTTGGAGGAAGAGCTCGAGGCAGCCTGGTTTGTGCGCGTCGTCTACGCGACTAGGTTTGGCGTAGCTGAACAGATCCTTGCATTTGCTCTCGGTGCGGCAGCCCCGGTACAGCGCGCAAACGCATCTGGCGCAGCGCTCGCTGCTTGACTTGTCGATCTGCTGCAGCAGTATCTTCAATCGTGATATCTCGTCGGCGCAGGCGACAGTGTCGTCGGTGAAGCGCAGTAGGTGCCCGAGAGCCTCGAATTTCTCTAAAACAATGGATTCGTTGTCTTTCCAATGTTGGACGGACTCGTGGATGAAGCGACGGATCTCGGGACGTGCGCATAGGGCTGAAGCTTTTATGTTGGTGCGGAGGAGGACGAGGGTCACTCTTATGGCGAGATCCGCGTTGGATTCTATTTTATCGTCGAGGTTGGTAGGGTAGTCCAGTTCAGTATGCCAGAGCTGGCAGAGGCTCTCGAGGATCTCGAGGTTGTATCTGGTGATGGCGTTGTTCTGGTCTGGTATGCGCTCAATGAGGTTGTTTATCAGCAGCTGCGCGACCTTCTTCTCAGTGTCCGATGTAATGTTATATTTGGACTCGATGATGATGACGAGGATGTCTCTGGCGACGTAGTTGAGGGGGTTATTGCGCAGGTAGTTGGATACCGTGTCGGCCAAGGCTACGAAGAAAGGCTTCATGTAGGGTATGAACGCGGCCTTGCAGTTCCCGACGACTTTCATAAGGAACAAACGCGCGTTGTCCTTGGTTGTGGAGAAGCCGTTCCTGAAGGTCTTCAAACAATCTGGAAGATCGTCCTGACTATTGTCCGGCAAAGGAACGATTTCTGTGTTGAACATGTGCACGAGAATACCGGTGATCATGGGCATGCACTCGTGATCGTTCAGCTGGTCGTTCTCGAAGGTCAAATTCAGCCTGCAATCCTTCTCACCCGTTCCTTTCGCTTGCGCCAGCAGCGTCATATCGTTGAAGTCGTACGCGTGTATGTCCTCCAGCAGCGTGAGCGACGTCAAGTTATACCTGTGGAAGTAGCTAGAAGTGAGCTCTTCAAGCTCGTCGTCCGTCGCGGCTCTCTTGCGGATGTTGATAAGCTTCTTTCGTTCTAGGCGCAACGTCGCCGGCGCCTGTCGCAACTCGTACCGACGCTCGCAGTCGACAATCTTCTCCCAGACGAGCTGGTTCTTCGCCTTGTCCTCTAGAAACACGTACTTGTAAAACTTCTCCTCTTCCTTGAGACTGAAGAGCGTGATGCAACAGTTCATGGCAGCACAATGGAGTAACCGCGTGATTTCTCTCTCATCCGCGCTTTTGGAAGACAAACAGCGGCTGGATATGGTTTCCTGGGCGAGGAACTGATTCAGCGGTTTATCGGCTTTGGTTACAGGGTGTTTGATAGTGAGGAAGGGGAATTCGAACCTGCCGAATATGAGCTCGAACACGTTGTAACAGGCGATTTTGGTGACGAGAAGCTTTTTACGATCGGCCGTGTATTCAGCGCCAAGGAATTCAGATTTTGCCGCAAGGTAAGTGACCATCTCCTGGCACTTTTCCTCGTAGAATTTCTCGATGACAGATTTCTTGTTCAGTTCTATCGACGGCAGTAAGAAATGTCGTAGAACGTCAAGTCTCTCATCGCTCGACTTTAGATCCATGAAGACATTATAAGCCCGCTGCAGGGACTTTAATGCGTTCGCTTCGGTTATGCTAGCGAAATACGGACTCAGATAATCCTTCACGCTCTCTTTTATTAAGAATTTGCAGGCTCCAGCTGAGAACTTCATGGACGTCTCGTAC
The DNA here is from genome assembly GCA_030522905.1 of Torymus flavipes. NCBI lineage: Eukaryota > Metazoa > Arthropoda > Insecta > Hymenoptera > Torymidae > Torymus > Torymus flavipes. The sequence goes on along the minus strand of JAPYZO010000465.1, from coordinate 28,265 downwards.
ACGACAATGGACTTGGTGATCGGCAACATCTTCAGCAGCACCTGAAAGCACGTCATAGCCTGGAACCTTCGCAGCTCGTCTAATTCCAGCTTCTGTATCCAGATTTTGATATCGTCGCTCCTCAGCTGTTGAAGAACAAAAGTAAGTTCATGATTGGATTCAACCAATTCCTCGTTCGTGAGACACATAAGGAAATTTCTCAGAATCATCGCCTTTCTGTCGAGATTTTCCGCTGACATGAGCTCCTGCAGGATCCAACGGTATATGTCGCTCGGCGATCCATCTTTCTTCATCGCTTCTGCGGGATTGGCCTTCAGGGCAACGGCTAGCCTGTTGATATTGAAGAACTTTATATTCCTCCTTTCAAAATCGTTCGTCGCCCTCTGATAGGCATAGCACCGATTGATAACCGTATCAGCAAGAGCTTCAGATTCCGGTACTCGTTCACGATGGGCGAATATAAGCAGGTCCTCGACCAGCGAAAACATGCGGTCTGGAAACTCTATGAACAGCTCATCGAATATCTTCATGGTCATGGATGAGTTCTTTAACAAGCATCGGAATATCTGGTCCTTGAAGGTTTCCAAAAAGTGCTCACCGTGAGATATCGTCGTGCCGTTTGATTTCGTGAGCAGGCCATTGTTTAGGATCAAGCTGATTACAGTCTCGACTACTTCTAACTGAAATTAGAGATTATTATTTATGGTTATCAAACAATCAATAGTTATTTGAAAAATAATGTGGTGTACCTCACAGTCTTCCAAGAAGAATTTCATCAGTTCATCTAGATAATCTTTGACTTGTTTATCTAGGGTTCTGGGCGTTTCTGTGTCCATTATTTCAGTTTTTGTAGATTGAAAGATCTCAGTAAGTTTTTCTGTTATAGAACTCGCTGTAATATCAAGCTAAAAATAATAAATATACGATTAAACTAGAATCATTCCGAAAAGTAATATATGGTACATACCACTTTTTCAAAATCAACAAATTCGCATTTTTTCAGTATAGACAACCCTTTGACGAATTGTTGAAGTTCGTTTATATTCTTTCTTAACTTCACGATCTCTTGGATTTCGGCATATTCCGACAACTGCTCCTTTATCTCCACAACAAATTTATTTTGCAAGCCCGTTAGATACATTTCTGGTAAATTTTTCTTCATTATCATCAGCAAATTTTCGAGATGAGGAGGTAATTTCTCAAAGATCTGCATTTTCTTGGAAGTTAATCCGATTTTATTTGGATATAGAGTACAATGAGTGATCAAGAGATATAAATTGTCGTCCCAGGGAATATTTTCTAAACAACAATCCTGCTAACAGAATATTTACATGAAAAATGTACCATTTTGTGAATATTTAAACATTTTTTAAAACTTTTCTTTACCTTTTCAAGAATTATAGTTGACAATAATTCTAAAGTCTTCAATACGATTTCATTTGTTAAAGTTGTTAATTTATCTGACTCTGTCAGCATATCTGAATACAAAGTAACAAAAGTTTGGACATTTCCATTTACAATTAAAGAAATACACTTCTTAAAATGTTGGAAAAAAGTTTGTCTTCCTTTCAAAAACATTTCATTTGTTCTCAGACTTTCACTTGGTATAATATTTTTTTTTAAAATCCATATATAAAAATCTAAAGTTCTTAAGAAGGCTTTAGCATTGCTGATCGAAAAGCATTCGAAATCCTCTTTTAAATTTTTTGAAATAATACCATTGATATTATTCACAAGATTATTTTCAATAGAATGATAGTCAGCAATGAGTTCTTTGAGATTTTCGAAAAGTTCTGTACACTTATCTCTACACATTGTATCTGCAGAACCACAATAATCAAACAACCATGTCAATGTACCTTTTAAAGTTTCATCAGGAAAACCAGGAGGTTTTCTTCTATGAGTAGTTCTAGCATTAAAAAGGTTTGGTTTTACTTGTATAACTTTTACTATGTGATTAAGAGCATTTATAATTTGTATGTCATTGCATTCTTCCAAGCACTTTATAAATGCGTATAAAAGTTCTAGCCAATATGTATTCACAACAGTTGTATTCTCTCTGAGAATTGTATACAAGTGATTAAACGCCACAGCTGCAGCCAAGCGTTTTTTATTTGATGGGTAAAGAGCCAAATTAGTTATCCTTCGTATAATACCTCTTGTATTAGATGAATAATTTTCAGTAGATTGTTTGATAGACCATTCCATGAACTCTTTTAAATAAATACCACAATAATCTCTTAAAAATGGATTAAATTCTTCAGTCAATCCTTCAAATAATGCATCTACAAAATCTTGAGGTACTCTAGATTCAGTCATTAGTTTGGAGCTTAAGTAATGAATTAATTGCATCACAAATGGATGGTACAAATTTCTTACACCATCATCTGAATCACATCCAAGTCTTAAAATAGTATTACAAAGATTCTTATCAAAACACTGGTCAGTTAACTTTTTCCCAAGAACAATCGTAATAATAGTATGAAATAATTCACATGCTGACATTTTCGTCCTACGATCTCCACTTTTAGTAAGTTCAATAATTCTTGGAAGGAGTTTGTCAAAATGCATTTCCACACGAATATCGGGAAAAAGCAATTCGCATTGCAAATCGTTCTTTTTATTCCAAGTGGCATTTGTGCGAATAGATTTTTCGTGAACAAAATCAAAGAGTACAGTTGAATCAATTGAACCATAAAAAAGTAATATCCTTTTTTGCAAAGCTTCAAAGCTTTCATCACTATTAAAAGTGGCTGCATTTTTAATATTTGATTTTTTCTTTTTTTCAATACCTTGATGTAGATCAACCAAGCTTTCTTCACTTGAAAGGTATGGTTCAGTGTAAAGAATTACATTTTTTAAAAAATTATTTGAACATTGCATACTTGAATCTTTTACCCAATTTTCCAGTGTTTCAAGTGCACAAAATGCCAATGAGAGATCAGTTGATCCAATTTCAAAAGCAATTTTAAAAACTGAGCTTGTTTGATTAACTAGGTCACCAATAAAAAATGATGGAGTGTTGAAAATTAAATAAATACATGATAATTGTAACTCTCCAGAAAATCTGCAAACTTGTTCAAGAATGTCAGATAAATATTGGGGAATTAATTCACGAGTAGACTGATTAAGGTCCATTTCATAATCTATGAAAACATCAGGCTTTTTGAAAATAACTTCAATAAGTTTGTAAAATCCAGATATCAGAGGATGTTTGTAAGAGTATTTTATCAAGTAAATTATTAGTTTCTCTAAACAATCTTGAAATAGGACTGCTTCTACTTTGTCAAAAACGTCCACAAATAAATCAACAAGATTTATAAAAAATCGAAAATCTGTTTCATTGTCTGCCTTCAATAAAAAGAAATCATTGGAAAAAAAATTATTTTCTTGAATAGTCACGTTCAGGTTTAACTTATCAATGAATGAGATTAAAACATTCACAAACTCATTGAAAATTTCTAGAATTAAACCTTTAGAATATTCTTCTTTGTTGTCTATATTAAATAAGGAGCACCAAAGAGGTAAATAATTTTTATAACTAATAGGTTGTTCAGAAGTTTTCTGAAATTCTTGCTGCAACTCTATATCAACAAGTAGTGTATGAGAGCAAGACCATAAAATTCCTTCACGAACTAAAAATGAATGCAAAATAAAATACATATAATAGTACAGAAAGAATATATTAATTTCGGTATACTTACAAAAAGTATTAAAATAATCTTGTTGAAGCTTTTTTTCTAATTTACTCATATTCACAAAAGTTGTTTTTAATGCACTTGTTGTATAATTTTCATTTCTTAATTTCATTTCAGGAAATCGTTTAGTTAAATGTATAGTGAGTTCTGTAATAACATTGACTTGATGTAGTGAAACATTTGGTACATAATATAAAATTTTTGATAAAGTTTTCAGGTAATCTGCAGTTGCTTCAAAATTTTTCTCATTTTCATTTTCCCTAAAATAAAATGTTATTTTATAGTTTCAATCAACAAAATAAAAAGTGTAAAATATTACTTTGCATAAAAGGATGATGTTCTGATGGTAATCATTTGAAACATTTCATAGGTTTCTGTTGGTAAATATTTTGCATATGCAGCGGAAAAATCTCCAAAACCATGAATAATCAAGCGTGCTTTATGAGATGACAATTCTTCATTACAAAGATTTAATATGAAATAGTTCTTGAAGTACTGAAATAATAATTCTATACTTATTACTATTGTTAAAAAATTATAAATAATTAAAAACATTGTTTACCAAAAATATATCTTGATTATTTTCTCGTAAAAGAGTTGAAGCCATCATTGCATAAAATCCTCTTAACGCACCTATTATAGTATAATTTTCATTTTCTTTTAAAATAGCATTTAGCAAAACATGCCATTTCATATAATCTTTAAAAATAAATGTTGCAAAATATTTCATGTGAAAATTTAAAATATAAATTACTTTGCTCCTTATTGTTTTTTGAGCTCCATTGGGTTGACATAATTTTAAGAGATAAAAATAAAATTTTTCAAAATAAGCTTTTCTTTCAAATTCTTCGTCAAATGGAACGAAATTAGTTAGTATATCCGAAAGACAATCAAGATAAATTCTAATTTCCTCTGGTTGTTTATTACTGTTTTCATTAAACTGTAATAATTAAATATTTTTTAAATGAACAATATACAGAAGAAAATAACAAATATTGTATAGTAGTACCTGTTGCTTAAAATCTTTAAGCAATTGAGAAAATATTGTCTCAATAGAATTAGATACATTCTCTGTTTTAGGACAAGATTTTGCTATGGCTCCTAACACAATATAAAATATGCATCCATCTTTGAAATATAAAAAATTTTTGTAATATAGTTATTTAATAAAAATAAATTAAGCAATTTACTATTTAATTAAGTTTTGGTTAATTATTTTACCTTTCTTTGTGTAGTACCTTAAATATGAATTTTTGTAATAATCTATAATGTCATCTAATGGCATATCATAATATGTATACGATTCAATTAATTTTTTTAATGTTTCAGCAGCCGTTTTTCTTCCATAATACCAACAAACAGTTTTCATGCAGTAAAAACAAACTTCCTGTAATTATTAAAATTATTAAAAAAAATTGCTATGAAATTTCTATCTGCAAAAAGTAATACGATATAAATACTTTTGTTTGTAAGATGTACGGCTCATACTCTCGTTTGAAAGAATCCATGATAAATTGTAGAAAAGTAAAAGCTTCCTTTAATGATCCTTGAAAAGTTGCAAGTTGATTTTTCTGCATACCCAACAAAGTTTTAATAACTTTGAATAATCCTTTTCTTTCATCAAAAATAATTTCCAAAGTTCTTTCTACAAACAATGTGAACGTTTACAAATAGAGACAAAGAATATAGTTTGAATTTAGAAAGTATTTTTATTGTTTCATTTCTTTTGTTATCTAATATATAAGTACCATTGTCACTTTGAGGTAAATTTTGTAAATAAGCTGGTGCCTCTTTCAAAATTCGCATAAGTGCATCATTATTTTTTTCATCCCAAGATCTCGTAAAAATTTCCATAAAAGCTTCCGTCGATTCCATTTTTCTTTAGTTTATTAAAACTATCTATGGCCAATGATTAACAATGATCACAAATTCTGTGGAAAATCGTGTAGTTTCATCTCATTAGATTATTTTCATATAGTATATAGACAACATAAACAGTTTTTGACGCTGTCAAGCCGGTCGGCGTCGGATCCTGTTGCGTTCTCTATGGATTCAAATGTATTTCGCCATTTTGGATTTGCATCGCAAATATACTTATCAATCCACTTCTTTATTATCACTGCTATAGAACCGTATACAAGTATATATGTGCGAGTCACCTGTCGTTTGTTTGATAACAGTGATCACGTACTTGGTATCAATATGCAAAAACTTTCATTTTAGCGACGCCGACATATATGCGCCATATTGATTTTTCGTCACCACGTGACTTCCCTCTCTATTATTTGAATTTTAATAATGCCGAAGCATATTTTGAAATATTTCAATGCCGATATGTATAAAAATAATAATTTTAATTGCTATGTATGCATTGATGTAGATTTTCCATAATATAGAAAAGTAGTTAATGCATGGAAATCATTATATAAGTCTATGACTAATCGTATATGAATGTAAAATCTTAGCTCATACAATGAAAAAAAAATTGTTATATAAGGTCTTGTTAGGAAATCAAAAGAGACGGCATGAAAATAAATTGTAACACAATTTCTTTATTATATATAAATTTCATTAATATATAAAACTTTTTAGATTTTTTCAATCTAAAAATTACAAAGTGTAATGTAAATAAAAATTGTTTTTCAGATGATTTATGCAACATTAACAAATTTACTCAATGATACTACAAATATTAAAGACACTGTAAAGCTGCTAATTCTGTTTTTAAATATAGTACAAATACTTGATTTGAATTGTGTATGCATGTCCCATTCAAAGTGGTAATACAAATAGACTGGAGTATTATAGTTGAATTGTTTCAACATTTTACATATTAATAATGTTTAGTGAGTTATATGCATTTAGAATGAAAAGCATAACCATCAGTCAGTCGACAGTCCACACACACTCACATGTCGCCAATCATTTTGTATCAAAATCTAAAAAATACAATAATTATAAGTCCAGAAAAAACAACACAACTTGTATATTATTATGAAATTTTATGACTTCATAAAAAAACGGAATAATTTCTCACTGTAAACCATTATTGCACAATTTAAAAAATCTTTACCATAACAAATAAGTACAAAGTTCTCAAACACATCACCACATGCTGTAATCAGTTTCATCATGATCAAATGCCATAAAGAATCCAAGAATGGTTAAGTATACCACAACATTGCCAGCTAATGTCAGGTAACACGCTCCCCACTGTATCTGTAATATTTAAATACATATATTTGTAAAATTCATAATGCATGGATTAAATGATAAACTGTATTCTAGTTAATAATAAGAGAGGTAATGCATATTTACAACTGGTAAATCCATTGGCGATCGTGCCAACACAATGGGAAGAGCAAATGATGATACAACACACCCCATAGTAAGAAATATTGCTAATTCTAAGTATGGATTACTTGAAGATCCAGAGTCCTCTGAGTAACGTCTTGCTATCAATGTAGGAATTGGCGATAAAATATAGAATAATACTACGAAGAATGGCCACCAGACTCTAAAGTAAATATATTTTTTAGATCATTTCATAACAATTAGTAGATAGGTACAAGGAATTTTTAAAAGATTTTCTTACTTGTATGATGGAAGCGCACAACCAAGTATGACAAATGTCATACCAATTGAACCAGCAAATGCGAGAGTAACAAGTCTAAAAAATATACAAAATTAAACATTTCATTTGAATGATAACAAAACAATAACAATAATTAAAGATTTTCTTACGCTATAAGTTGAAATTCAACAAAGTATCAGCAGCAGCAGTACCATGAAACAAAAAGAACAAAACATTAAAACTTTTCAATAATAAACAACAAACTACCACTAAATACGACTATTTTGCACTTATCAAAATTCAAATAGTAGCGGACAAATATACTAATTGAGTCTAAAAACCTTCCGGGACAACAAAGACCGGAGGTTATAAATAAATCACAACAATCGTCGCCGAGAGAGGAGAACCGCTGTCAAAGACATCGACTCGCCAGCCTCTCCGTCTGCTCTCTCTCTCTCTCTCTACTCAGCTATACCTATATATATCCATCTCAACAAACAAAACCTGGTGATGCTCTAACCTTTGATTCCAGCCATCTCTGCTGACTATATGATCTTGCTCCCCGCGTACGCGACTCTGCCTTCTAGGGTTCCTCGATGCAATCCGCTTTCCTCTATCTTTCTCTCTTTCTTTGGCTCCTCTCCAGTGGCGTGCCTGTATAATGCACTTATAAACAAACCCACTTGTTACAGCAACATTTCCAGCGCGATGGCTTCTCTCGCCCTCGGAAGAAAAAAATGAGACGACGACCGCGTCCGCGACGACGGAAGGACGAACAGGCGAGGGAGAAAAACACAGGCCTTGGCGACTACGGCGACTGCTGATGTGTATACGTCTTCTCACTCTCTCTGTGGCTGCGTTCTGACGCCTGACGGCCTGAACCTACTCTGCCTCCTATATCTAATGCAAATACAATTGGGCTCAAGTCATTTACTCATTTCGTGCGGGTGCCAGTTGCAGCGGCAGATCAGGCAGATGACGACGGCCCGACGGGATTCGGGAAACGAGGAAACGGCGAAACGCGGACAACAAGCCGAACAGTTCTGTTGCCAAACCGTGAGGCGGCGCTGTTTACACGTTGAATGTCAAAGTCAATATATAAATATGAATAATAAAATTGTTATTTATTTATGTTAAATAAATATATTATCTAGGAAAGTGTAATTTTCTCTATCTTTGAAAATAGTTTTGCGTCTAAAAATGTAAAATGGTATAATATTATGTAAACGGTGATCAGCTGATGTGCTACATTTCAGGTATAGCGAATCAAAGCGTGCATGTAAAGAGCGGGAAGAGCTTTTTGACGGTAATGACTGTTGCAGTTTTGACGGCGCCATTGACTTGGCGTAGAGCTTTCAAAGATGTTCGCAATTAGGATTGGAGTAAGAGTTTGGAAAAAGTAAAACGATATCGTCAACATGCACGCGCACTTTGTACAGCGACAAACTAGGATGTGTACAAATTCTGAGGCGAAAAATTCTCCTTTGACTTCATCCATTTCCATAAGATGAATCGCACGGTTAAATATTTGTTGCGTAAGAGTACCATTACTTTGAGGAATTGTTTCGGATATTGAGCTAATTTAAAAAACAAACAAATATTGATTAATATTAAACATTTTTTGGTTGGGGAAAAACTTGAATAATTAATTAATTACAATTATTTTCAATAGTATATTACACACCTATATAGACAGGAAAAGTAAAGACCAGTCCAGACCACGGTTAAATTGCCAGTTGAGCCGAAGGCGAGATAAATTATACATTGTAATGAAATGTAAATGCAATAATATAGAAATTAATCGCACGAAATTATTTTATTTTTTATGAAAATAAACGCTTATAAGAATCGTTATAAAGGTTTATTTTTATATTAATCTTGAAAATTAAATGTATAAAATAATATTAAAGTTAGCTGAAAATGATACATTGAGAAATAAAAAAAAAAAAAAAAAAGAAAAAGAAAAAATGAAAATCGAATAATACTAAATATTGAATGGAGCAAAATAAAATATATTGAAATTTAATCATGTTTTCATAGCTCAAAGTTTCTCAAATAAATTATGGATTAATTGTAATACTTTATTGCAAAAATAGTATTTATTAAACTTGTGAAAAGGAATGTTTCACAATATGTAACGAGATTCTTAAATAAGTAACTGAATACAAAAGATTGTACTTTTATAAAGTAAAAAAGTGTAACAAACTTAAGCAGAGGGACATTCGTTTGGTATGTCTAACCATATACCATAAAGTCTCTCGAAAATCGTATTAATACAGATGATCAGGTTAACAGTCGTGAACGCAGGCTGAATTATTTTATAACTTTTTTCGATGCCTCGTCCCAAGTGGGCAATCGTTTCCTCGTCATACTTTGCGTTCGGATCGAGCGTCGAGGGTATCAAATTTTTGTACTCCAGCGCTAGCTTTATTTCCATCGCGTCCATTCCGGACAAACCATTGCTCTGAAAAAATTAAGCTTTTTTAAGTTTTTACGATTTATATGAAATGAAAGGCAATGTTAATTTTTACTTTAAAAAAAAAAATTTCTGCTAGGGAAAACTTACCCTACTTTTCTCAAACAGTTTCATTAAATGCGGCCATCCATTCTTACAAGCTATGCAGTCACAAGTAAAGTTGTAACATTTTCTGAGTATTTTTCGTCTAGGCATGAGGTCAAGTTCGTAAAACTCTTGCTGATAACAATCAAATATCTAAAAAGAACTATGATTTAGTAAACTATCTCGTAAAAAACAAGACAAATAAACATTGAAAAAATGTTCAACATACTTGATCTCCTTTCTTAATAGTTTGTATAGCATATATAATGACATGATGGTTATTACTGTAGCATCTCCTTGCATTAGGATCACAACTATGATTAAGCAAACCAGTGATTGGAGCAATATAAACTCCTCTGGAGCAACATTCATTTGTCCAACATGTAAGCCTATCAAAATTATTTTTACAAACATAATTACCATTCCACATCTACAATTTGAAAAAAAAGATATTAAAAGTTTTCACAAAAAATGAATAAAATAAAAAAATATTATATTTACTTCATGGTGATTAAGTTCACTTATTTTACTGAGCCTTAAAAATAGTGAACCAAGAAATACAGCATTTTCATTTCTTTTGTAGCTTTTACTATCTTGAGAATTGAAATTCTCTCCAAAAAATGCAGTATTTTTAGCTAAGGATCTCAGTACCCACACAGTACTTTCTGTGTGTTCCCCTAGTCTATCCCCTGAAATTTTGTTTGATAGAGCATAGATTGATTTGAAACCATCTGGCTGAATTACTCCGTCTTTTACAAACCCTTGTTTGAAATCTAAAATTAAATAATAACATTACAAACTATATTTGTAATGAGTTACTTCACCTTAATGAAAGTATAATTTATGAACTTTTAGTTATGAACTAAAAGCATTTACCATTAGATTCATCAAAAGCTTGTAGTTCAGCTTTAAGATTTTCAACACTGCCAGCCTCTTTAATGCCCAAAATCATTGTTCTAATACCAAGCTGTGCAGCAACATCCTTCACATCCTTTTTTGAGCAGGCATAAACTGGACATTCTATTTCATGATACTGTTCCCAAGCTTCTTTTTTACATTTTTCTGAACAAAACATAGTCCACGAGCAATTATCACAGGGAATATTTGCCCATGTAGTTGTAAAACAATGTGAGCAATAAGCATGTAATTTTTTTACGCTCAAAAATTTTGTGTATGGTTTCTCTATAAATATAACTTCTCCAGGTCGGATATCTCTAGTAGCAACTAAATGTCTACCAAATTTTTCATTATATTGAATATCAACTGCTGAAAAATCATTAACATTATGTTTTTTAAACAATGTTTCTATCATTCTTGTCTTTTTATCTTCCAACTCTGGTTTAATATTTGAGGGCTTCTTCAGCTCAAGCTTCATTTTCTTTATCAGATTCTTAAGACTTTTTTTAACTGCTTCATTTTCAATTCTTTCTAACAATTCTTGTGCTGCTGTTATAACATCTTCTCCTTCTTCTTGACGTCCCAAAGCAATCAAACATTTTATTTTGCGACACAATAATTTTATTTTAAGGCCATCATTTGTTGTGATTTCCACTGCTCTATCTATGTCTGCCATGCATGGTTCATACTTTAATAAATGAATCAGGACAGCTGATCTATTCCCATAAGCCAAAGCAAGTGCCTCTGTATTTGGTTCCGCTGCTGCTACGCTCATAGAATAAAATTTCCAAGCATTTTCATGTATTTCTGTGTCATGGCCAGGAGAAGTGAACATCATATTTCCTTGTTGTCTCACACTATCAGCAAGAACAGAATTCTTTGCAATACGTTGATAATCTGCTTTCATCAATTTTTTAGAAAAATTTGAATTAAGCACGCTTATAAGGGTTCTCATTTCAGTGTCCATAGTCCTCAGATATCTTTAATAATAAAAGAAAGGAAATAATTCTTATTATTTTAGATAAGTATTAATAATATAATTTATAAAATAGGCGTTATTAAAATTCATGAAGCATATATTAGTTTCTTGGCAAGTTTTGATTATACTTCTGATCTTATTACTTATGATATAGCTTCAGTCACCATGCAACGAAAAACGTTTTTGATCCAAAATTAATGTTAAGAAATCAAGGACAATAGAAAAGAATGAATAATAATAATGAATAAATAATAATTCTAAGTATATTGTTGAATTTTTTCTACATAAATCTGCAGATCACAAAACAAAGAAAAAAGAGATATTTGTTAATTTCACCGTAAAACTCGGTAAAAACAATTATAAATTATTTATACTATTTATTTTGTTATATTTTTATAGTTCGTTGTCAATTAAAAAATAGTTCAGCAAACAATTGTAATATTTTTTAATAAAACTATGCTATCAAACTAGAGAGGTCGTGCGACCTTACCGTAACTGTTGTCAACATAGAAATGACTAATATAACGAATTTCTTATATTGCCAGGCCAGTAACCGCCTTATATAGTGACTTACTTATACCGGTGTATATAGGTGTATATATATATAACACTATATATTATACGTACACCTGTCCCTTTGTTTGCGAATCTCGACTATAAGTATGGCTAAGATTTCGGAGAAAAGATATTATGGGTAATGGGACGCTGCACTCATATTCATATATAATACAATATCAACATTTTATTGTCTGATTCTACATATTCTACTTCCGTGGATATACTTTCGTTCCGCAGTATAATTCACTAAAATTAAGATTCTTCAAAAAGTTATTTGCAAATTTTTTATTACATTTTATAGATCTTACTTTTTAATTATGTAATAAGATTTAAACTTTTAAAAATCTTTTAAATCCTTTTGTACAGCGTGGTTTATCTCCGCACGGCGCGTGCGCTGATGTGCGCGCCATCATTATTATGAAAAATTCAAAGATGGAGTTTTCCCGCGATTATAGACCGTATACGTAGGTTATGTTTCGTGATAATGTTTATATCTGACTATAGTCTTTGCAAAGTGAAAACGAAATGACAGCCACAATGGTTAAACTTGTAATATTTAATGTAAATATGACCTGCAAGTGCAACTGTATGAAAACTCGGTGATAAGTGTGTTTGTAGTATAAAAAGTATATGTGTACACAAATTGTACAGCAGAGTCAAGGATTATAGCTCAACAGGTCGCAACTTGCACAGCACACGTTAAAAAGACGAGCATTTTTATAAGAAAACTAAACGAAGATGTATTCGCAATATAAAAGTTTGTCAAGCCAAAAATGTAGTCAGTCAAAGATGCAAAAATTTGTAGAAGATGCTAATACAGAGGAGGTAAATTGCTGTTTTATAAATACATTTATATTTTTGTTAGTAATCAAATAAACTCAATATTTTCTTCTTTTTTTTTCTTTTCTTAAGCTTTGCAAGATGGTACTGAAAGTGCTAAATACTGCAGAGGCAATAAAAATGTTGGATGATATTATGCAAGGGTTATCAGAGTTAGAGAGATGTCAGGACAAGAGGCAAAAGTTAGTGCTAGCAATTTTCAATGCGTTAAAAAAAGCTCAAGTTACCAGCAAACACGTGGATAATATAGTTAGTCGGATTGTAGTTGATTTCACACTATATGATAGAACAGATCTCGTCAAGCTTGTGGATTATTTTCTAGATAGGATCAGAAATAATGATGATGACTTTACAAGGTATTTCTGAATTTTTCTTACAGCTGTACTATTATATAAAAAAAAGTTAATATTTATTTCTAATTTCGTCAGTTGGAAAGATGTATTACCATTGCTGTTAGAAAGACTCGAGGAAGAAAAATCTATAAATTATAGAGGATCTGATGTCTCGGGTAAAGAGTACAAAATCAGTGTCATTCGTTCAATATGTGATATTGACTGGGATACTCAAATTCTAACATCCTTAGCTAAAATGTTTGTGTAAGTATAACTTTCATGAAAAGAAAAAAAATCCTTAAAAAATTCAATTGTTCATATAATTTTGTAATATTTTTTTCAGAGAGTTAACTGCTGATATTAAAGATAAAGGAATCAATTTAACAATAATGAAGGCCTTAACAAGCAAACTAATTACTATTGATTTAAATGAATTACCTCCTTTGGCTCATCAATTGCTTAAATTAGGATCTGACAATAATAGTGTATTGTTATTTTCATCATTATCCAAATATTTTGCTAAAGTCTATTCTTCTATATCTGAAGATAATAGTTCAGAAGAAACTAGTGAATCAATAAGTAAATATAGTTTTTTGTATACAGTATAAATTAAAAAGAAAAGTAATTTATCTTTTATTAAAAATTACTTACATACTTACAGTTTCAAGTACAGTGACATTAAAAGAATTGCAAGAAGTAGAAAGTACAGTTTTATACTACATTTATCAATCTGCCTTGGACAATTCAAAAGGCACAATGGAATATCTGAAGTGTCTCAAGTCAGTGGCCAATGCACCTGAATACATTCTGGATAGTTTTGTAATGTCAGTGCTGTTACTGCTATCTGGCTTGTATGAAGATCAAACTTTTCAAATTTTGAAGCAAGCACTTTTGCGTCAAATTCAAGACGAGGAGAACAAAAACAGCAGCGCCTGGTTGAGAAGAGTGTCCCGGGACGACTCGTCCGCAATGCAGATAATCTACCAGGTCATTGACAACAGCAATACAGATCGTCAGCTGGTGCTGAAGGGCATGGTAGACTTTGCCTTTGTTTTACTGAGCGTCGAGCGTAAAGTAGGCGTGGAGCAACACCTCCCGTGGGATTACGGCTGCAAGATACTTCAAAAAATCGCCCGAAAAAGACATGACGCCGGCGGGACTATTCTCGAAACTCTCGTGGATAAAATAGTCAGAGGAGGCACTCACATTATTCAATACACAGGTGCGACAAACTTATTGCGACTCTTAATTTCTAAAATAATGAAACCAAAAATTTCTTTATTCAGACTGCCTGGCGTATATGTGCCGCCGCCTGACGATGACGGTGATCGAGCAGCAGGCTTGGATCACGACGCTCCTGGAGCAGCTGCTCGTGATCCCGGGCGTTGCTGCGGCCCACGTCCTACGGGCCATTTTACCCCTAATACGCGTCTCCGGATCCATACGCGACCAGCTGATCATGATCTTACGCAAGGCGCTGTATCGCAAGGGTACAGAGACTCGACGCATGGCTGTCCTAGGATTCCTGCAGTTCTTAAAGAACCTGAAGCTGTCGACGCTGAGGGCACTTAGTCAGTCAGCCGACTCCCTGTCGCTATCAAACGCCGCGTCGTCGTCGTCTTTATTCACTCAGGTATGTTGTTTAATTATTATTCCTGGCGATATATTTATAGAAATGGAAGGTTCATAAATTGATAATTCAAATTTTAGGCAACATTAGAAAGACCATCTCAACGAGCGAATCCATGGCACAATACGAGTTTGTGTCGTGAAATTCTTGCGATACTGAGCAGGTGTTTCACTCATGAAATCGAAGTTAGATCGAACTTATATCATGGTGAACAATTAGTCGTCTTAAATTATTCGTGTACAACCGTTTGAAATAAATTTAAATTTAAAATATTTTTCAGAACTTTACTACGGTATCGTGAAAAACCAGGAGCTCACGGAATATGTCGTCGACATGCTATTGGAACACCTGTTCCTCTATTATGAGAAGGACGAACAAGTGTTACCACCGCTTATGTTCGACAAATGTACCTGCATCCAGGGCATCGATGTGGTGTTGATGGAACCGCTAGCTGACCTCGTATTCGCTCTACAAAAGATTTACCTGAAGACCGCCACGTCTGACTCGCCACGCATAGACAAACTCGCCATTGTCCTTGAATCTCTTTGCAAACGCATGGCGCAGACGGACCTCGAACACCTCGGTCTCGTAAGTATAACATATACATTATTACAAGAAACAAAGATGTGCAATGGTCATCCAATTTTTTTTGTCAAGGACGAAGACACGAATTTGTTGGACAACACACCGAAGGCTCAACAGAAGCTTTTGAACATCAAATCGGCAATCTCGGTGTTTGAAGCGCTAATAGCGTACCGCATCGCGTCCTGGTCAGTGGACAGCGTGAATGTCGGCCAGAGCGTGGTAGCCCTGTACAAGGGTCACTTGCGCCTCGTTGAGTACCTGAAGCGTGTAAGCAAAATGAACAAGGGCCCCGGGCGCAAGGGTAAAAAAGACAAAGATAAGGATAAGGACGGGAACGATGTAACGATAAAGAAGGCCGGTCGCCCCGCCGCTATCAAGATGCCGAATACTGTCATGGATTTCGATACTGTGTCCAAGAGCATTATTCTCTTGCTGAAGTGAGTTGAGTTGTTTGGTTTTGTGTTGACGATTTTTTAATTGATTTTTTATTTTTCCAGTCCGTCGAATGCATACGCAAGGCCAGAACAGACGAGCGGCATTCGAGGTCGAGTTGAGTTCCATATCTACATATTGCAGACGTGTATGCAGCTCTTTCAGAATGTCAAAACGTTGAAAGATCACGATCTGCAAAACTGTTTGGATTTAAACAAACAAAACTTCTTGTCTATTGGAGAGTAAGTATGAAAATACTGGATTGTGAGAGATTTTACGTTGTTGTTATATGTGAT
The DNA here is from genome assembly GCA_030522905.1 of Torymus flavipes. Taxonomy (NCBI): domain Eukaryota; kingdom Metazoa; phylum Arthropoda; class Insecta; order Hymenoptera; family Torymidae; genus Torymus; species Torymus flavipes. The sequence goes on along the minus strand of JAPYZO010000465.1, from coordinate 11,884 downwards.
AATTTAACTATTATTTTAGAACCTTGTATAAACATATCGTAGCCGATTTGCAAAACGTAATTGCGTTCAATGTACAAATAGTTGGTTTGGGACTGGAGTGTTTTAAAGAATGCTGTGATATCATGTGTACACTTTATTCGTCCCAATTACCGAGCTTCCTCGAAGCCACATGTAAGATTCATTTTATAGACAAATTTTAGCAAAGTATCTTTGAATAAAAATTTATTTGTTAACGAAGGTGGAGCTAAATTATCGGCTGGCCTTTCACTTCAATTGCAATCGTTGATTTCACCATTAAAAGAAGTTTTTATAACTCAACTTAAAGAGGAGGAAACTGAAGAATTGGTAGGGCAAAAAGTACCGTTACATTTGATCGAAATTATATCCAAGCTAGTACAAAAGATTATTTTCAATGAATTGAAAATGGAAGAGGTGTGTAAACAAATATTTTAATAAAACTTTTTAATGAAAAGTTATTAATTTCAGAATTTTTTTTATAATTCCAGGTGTTTGAGTGGTTGAGAAAAATTGCCGAAGATGAAGAAAACATTGATATACAAGTTGCTGCAATGATTCTGCAGTTGGTACTTTTAATAGAAGAGCGAAGTTTAGAATACGGTGATACGATTCAAGATTTATGTGTAGAGATCTGTGCCATATTAGGAAAAATTGACAAGGTTACTCGTTTTTCTTAATTCGCTATAAAAAATGAAAAATTTATTAATAGCCGGATAAAACATATAATGTTTACTTTTAATCTTTAGAGTGAAGTCACTTCGTCAAGGAAATTCCAAATGCTTAATGAAGCAAACGTTTATGTGACTTACATTGCCATAAATAAGATACTATCATCAAAACTCCAAAATGTTAACTGGTTGTTAGGTCGATTAAATGCAGAACATACTGCAACAATAAGTTTAGAAGCAGATAATGAATCTAGTATATATATTTTTGTCAACTATATACCCATTTTCATCTAATATAATGCATTTTATTAAAATTGATATATATATATATTACTTTCAGATCGAAAGAGGGTAAAAGATAAAGAGCAAAGCTTATGTCGTCAATTTTCATTTATCCTCAGTACATTTGAAATTTTGGCAAGTGTAAAAATTATGCCAGGTCAAGCTTCTGAAGCTATTTTCAAAAATTTGCAAAAAGTTTATAACTTTGCGTGTGCTCTGGCGAAATACTTTAAGAAAAAATCAACCGCAACTAACCCAGCGTTCCAGTCAGTGAAGTATGCAGTCACGGTTTTTTTTTTCTTTCTACATTTTTTAAGGAATTAACAATAAAAAGTCGTCTATTAATATTTCCTTATTAGGTTCATTCAAGTAATCCAAGGAGCTGCATATGCTTTAAAACACACTATAACAGAGTTAATATTACATGTCGAGGTAATAAGACTAACTATCGGTATGAGTGCCACCCGTTACCGACAAATGCAGGGACCTGTTTTTTTTTTTTTAGTTTTGAATTTTAAGAAAATATTGCTCTGATTCTTTGTAGTTCATTACCAAATCACCAACATGTCAAAGTGATTTTTCCGTAAAATTATAAATTGAACGGAAAAAACGGGTCCTTGCAATCTTCAGTAACAGGAGAGCCTTGCGTCGCCTTAAAGTAAGATACTTGTATGTTTATTTTTTAATGAAATTAAAAATTTTATTTCGCAGTCTTCGCAAAGTGGAGGAAAATCAAACGATCTTAATGTTCAACGAAATAAAATCTTAAAAGAAGTTATGGTCATACCTGGTGTTGTACAAGCAATAGATATGTTTGATAAGGAAATTGCATTATTGGCAAAAAAAACTAACGTAAGTACCTCACAATAAAATAAATTTGCGTGTCTACAGTGATTAAAAAATTTTGCATAGCTAATATTTGAATTGTTATTGGATAGGTGGATTTAATGAAATATACGAAGTATGATGCAATTAGAGATTTCAGAATACAAAATAGCCAGTTAAAGGACAATTTAGAAAAAATGAACATTAGTCTCGTAAGATAAATATCAAACAGTATAGTAATAAATATTAATTAAGTATAAATTATTATTTATAAAAATTATATTTATTTATTTTAGCTTATAACTCAGGCAGCTAATGAAAGCAAAGATAATGAAACTATCAATGAAAGCAAAGATACAGATGATAATAATGAAGAGGATGACCATAATGATAGTAGTTCTTCAGATAGTGAAAGTGATCCAAGTCCAGCCAAAAAACGTCGCCGTGACAGTTAAAAAGTTAATGTTATATATATATCTTTATTTATTTAATTTAAATTTAGTTATTATTTCATGTTTTGCGAATTTTGATATCATTAATATTTAAGTATCTTAAAACAGATTAAAAAAGCAAGGTTCACAAAATTCAGTTTATTATAATAGTTAACTCATCATGTTATGATATCACAGTAAGATGTATATATTGTATATGTATAAGATATTTTTTTTTTTTTAATTTCTTTACTTAGGTGTTAGCTCAAAGCTATATCCTCAAACGTATAGGATATGCTTACAAGAAATTTCGTTTTAACCTTTGTAACTGTTTTGTTTTGCTATTTTTATAAAAACACTATAGGTAACTCTTAATATTGTTAAAGTATTAATAATATGAATAAAATATTTTTATACTTCTCGATGAAATCATAAAAAGTATTTAGAATTATTTACATAAAATATCTAGTATCAAGTTGAGTATAGATAAAGTGACTAATTGATAAGGTGCCGACGGTCGACGATTAATTATTTATTGTTCCACTTTTTTTGTAAGTCCAATACTCAGCTCCATTCCAATATTTACATATCCACATTCTACATGGCACATTTCAATTTTACAGGAAAGCCATATCCATATCTTGTTTTCCCAACACGACGCCAACACTCAAACACCTGCGGGTACCACTGTCTAAACAACTGCCACTCGGTCACAACACTCCACTATACAGCATCAGGCGGCGCGCTCTGCTCCGCATCATCATCGTCCGCAACAACAACAACAACACGCTGTCGGCTTGTATATATACCTATACAATCGCGCAAGGCATTTAAACCTTACCAGCGCGTTGCGCGCGCGCCTGCGCCTGCGCCCGATGAGGCGCGAGCGAGCGGCTAGCTAATGCTCTCGCGCGAGAAGCGAGTAGGTTACGGACGACGCGTTTCGCGCTGCTCCGGGCAGTCGCCGTCGCGCCGCCGCCCTCGAGCGATCGACCGCTCGCCGCCTGTCTCGCACGCCGCGCGCGTGTGGTGTGAGAGTGTGTGTGCGCGTCCAGTAGAGCTGGTGCCTGCCCGCCGCCGAGACAGACAGACAGATATATCAGAGCAGAGGCAGAAAAAGAGAGAGAAAGTGTGTGCGCGCGCGGCCGCGTCAGTGTGTGGGTGTGTGTGTGTGAGTGCGTCTACCGTATTATGGCGCAGCATGCGGCGCCGGCCGTCTATCTCGTCACCTCGCTACTGCTGCTTCAGGTAGCCTTGGCCCAGCAGCTGCCAACCCAGCAGCTTGCTGAGCATCAGACCCAGAGCTCCCCCATTGATGGGGTGCTGGGTTGGACCCACGAGAATGGGTGCAAGAGTCTGCAGCGCCTGAAGGATGTACTCGGTGTTGAACTCACCTCGCAGAGGGCCAAGGAGATCAAGCTCTGCATCACTCAGGTTGCCAACGATGTCAGGATTCTGCAAGAGGAAAAGTGAGTGTGTGTGGCAGCATGAGAGTGATAGTGGTTTTGGAGCATTGTTGTTGGTCAGTGGATTGGCTGGTACAGTGGAATGCTCTTTGATAGAGTAAGAAGCATGCACTGTGCTTAATTAAGTTAGAGTCACTGTTTTGATTGGAGAATAGCTGTTGATGCCACAGCCATTCTCAATAGCAGTGTAAAGATGAAAAGTTTTCAAATTTTCTATCAATAAATGGTACTCCAATTTGGAAAAGTATAAAAAAATTTTATTCTTGAGGATTTGATTGAGCAATAATCTTTTAAAAACATTATATAAGATCTCAAAATAAGTGTGCTAAATTAATGTCTTTGCAAATCTTTATATGAAAGTATTATCAATGAGTAAATAATCAATGAGATCTCAAGTGTAAATAAGATTTAATGATTTAATGAATTTCAAAATATATTTATTTCCATACTCACTTAAAATTGAAATTATCTAATGTGCATTTCAAATATTAATATATAATTTTGTTTAGTTATTACTATAAACTATATTCCTTACTAGATTATAATGTGCATGACTTTACTTTGTATTTAAATGAGAATGCTAATAAGTATCAGGCAAATGACTAAGCAATCAATTTTACATTTCACAAGCCCAGTGTCAACAAATTTTCGTTAAATGATACTAGATTTTTTTATTTACTTCAGATAACATATTTAATATCAGTCAGTTACTTTAATATTTCTGTCTTCAATTGAAATAATGTTAAATTGTTTATTAAACTTGTACAATTATCAAGGGGTATTGAGATTAGCGAGTATTTCTAAAATAGAAGATCAAGTTACTCAAGGAAGTAAACAAAAGGTTTCATACTCACTCCAGTAATGGAAAGTGTCTCTCCAGTGGGTGTATAACTGATAAGACAAGAATGCGTAAGCTGAGATATCGCTAACCTTTCTGCACTGCGGATGCATAAAAAATAGAATGTGTGTGTTTTCTTCCAGTTACTGTATAATTCAACTTTTCACAGATCTCATGACTACACTGATTGCAATGTGAAGTATCTTTTACAGTTGTGTACAACTCAGCAGCCTGTTTGACAGTAACAGATATCACACGTGTCAATTACTGCCAATCATGAATAGTAATTGTCCATCTCTGCGATAAGTGCATTCAACCTGAATACAGTATAGATAACCTCGATTACAGTGCTAGTAAAGCCAGTCTATTAGTGCATAAATTTTTGCTGTCTTTGATCGTATAACTTGTTTCATTGAATTACCCCATTAGAGCGCACTCAATGACTCAAGAGTGGCAATTAATTGGTTAGCCAGTGAAGAGTAAACATCATCACTGTACCAATTCTATTGAGTAAATGAGTGATGATACCTCTAGCACTTTATTAGCTCCAATACAAAGGTGCTTTGTTTTCTATTGTTCAGTATATTAAATAAAGCTAATACTTTATCAATTTAGTACAAAGTAATTATAACGCCATTAATTTCGAATAAAAATGAAAAAAACGACACAAATTACTGTATAAATATATAAGTTTCAATAATGTTTTAAACCAATTAATTTGCTTATTCTTGCATCGAAGATTCATACACTTCTCCAAAATTAGCCGCCGTCGCCGCCGCCGCGATAAAGAAACATTGGATTTTTTAAGTTTCATCTGGATGTATCCGCAAGCGTAATCGCGCGAGGAATGGGACAAGCTTTTTTAGCGGGCGCGCGGAATTCGATTCTGAGATAGGAACAGACATTACATATTGGGGGAGGGAAAAAAAGAGATTGCGAGCGCGGGAGATCTCACGTGAGATTGTACGAAATCGAGACAGGCTGTCACGTGCGCGCGAGGGGAAAAGCCATTTGGTTATTATCAGTTCACGGTGGGTTTCGCGAATGAAATGTAATTGAATGGACATGTGTACGACTTTTGCTGAACGTTGCAATGTTTAGACTAACAAGCTTTCAGGTTCTTGAAAAGGACGTCGCTAACGAACGGCTATTCTCCACAAAGATTTTTCCGTAATCTCGCAAGTTATTACACTTGAGGTAGTTCATGACTCACATAATGGCATTTCGTACGAAAGACCGCTTTGACATTATATTGTAAGTGATCGTACATTCAAAAGAAGAAAGATGTAGATAACAAATACATTATTAAAAAAAAAAAAAAACATTTTTCACGTATTTTACGTAACTATTATTCGGCAAAGAAAATGTCATATAATTTCTTAAAAAATTTTATTTTTTTTTTCGATTTTTATAACCAAGGGATTATTTTATTCCTTAAACGTTTACCTCTGACTTTGACGATCAACATTATTGCAAAATTTATTATGCGTTAAGTTTAAAGCGATTGTTTATAAATTTTTATAATTTATATATAATATTATTATTTAATTATGGAAATCGCATGAAAAAAAAAGAAAATATTTAAGAAATTACATGACATTTTCTTTATTAAAAAATATTTATGCTTACGTGAATAATTTTTTTCTTTTACCTAAATCTTTCTACTTTTGAATGCTATGTCGACTTACATTTCAATCTTAAAGCGAGCTTTCGTACGAAAACCCTTTTGTAAATCCAATTTTTTGAGTCACGAATTATATTAACGATGTGATCCTAAACTACAGAAATATCTACTTACTCTATTCATCAAAATCCTTTTGCCAAACTCAGATTGTTAACTTTTTGCTCATTTCGACGAAATCCATCGCAACTGTTACACGATTACAATGTTGCGCGAACCGAAAATAGTGCGATAACACACAATGACGTCATTGTATACACCGGAAGCCTTTATTACCCCCTTACATGAGCAACATTTTAACGTGACCAACAATCGCAGATACATATCACGAGGGTAGTTTCGCTTTCATTATAAACACCTATTTATAAAAATCGACCCGATGAATCCAAAAATCCTCGCGCGTGACTTTAAATTATCGATCGCGCGCCTCGCTTTGCTCAATTAAAGCCCCTCGCGGCAGTGTAACACGCTACCCCGATCTCCACTATACATATATACACTTAAGCTCTCAGACGCCTGGAAAATTACGTCGGAATGTTTTTATTTCGCATTGTCACGAAACAGGCTCTCCTTTAACTATAACAAACTTTACATATACAGTGTAGCTGCGTGTATGTATGTTTGGGAATTCTTCTGGCAGTGAATCAGAGCTGGCATCACACACATTATTATTACTCCTACTACATGTATACCTACGTATACCTGTATGTATATATATGGATCGCAAAGTGTATTTCCACCGAAGTTCACTGGCTGCTCCAAAATCGCGTGCCTATACAATACCTACAACCATTCCACCTATACATAAGTATATAATGATCGATCGTACCAAAATTTTCGCATATACATAACACACACGCACGTGGCGGTGGTATACCACCTCGATCCGGTTCACCCCGGCGGTAACCCGCGCGCGCGAAGTATACATGTATCCACAGGACGCGGACTCGCCGTAAACACACGCGTGTGTCTGTGACTTTTCGGGGGGCTCTGAGAATAGCCCCGGGCAGAAATAACTTTGCCCGCTCTATGGCCTACATCGCGCCGGTGTATTAGGTATACTTACATCGCCGATGATGATGATGATGATGATGCGGCGTCGTCGTCGTCGGTGTCTAAGAGAGCCGGCGGCTGACGTCACAGCGCCGCGTCTGAGATGACAGGTTCGCCCTGTTGTGCACGATAAGAGAGAGAGATTGGCGGTAAGATTTTGGATTGTTGCGCAAGGTTGCGATTTCTTTTTTTCTTTCTTTTAGGTGTGTAGGTATAGGGTTTTAATTAAGCGTGCGGCTTTGAACAAACTCTCGCACGAACCGAGACTCGTTAAAAGTTTTCTTTTTCTTTTTTTCAAGGAGAAATCGTATATATCTTCTCGTTAACTCTGAACGCATCTATACTTATTCTCGCGTAGCGAGAAAAAAGAAGAGATTGAGCAAAGTCTGGCACACTGTTCCCAAGCTAAAAAAAACCACCATACCGTTATAACACGACAAAATCTCAGACGTTATATACTTTTTCAAAAGTGCGCGTGCGCGCGAGAGGAGAAATCCCAGACTTTACCCTGCACTCTTGACGTCCCACTTCAGACACATTCGCTTCCTACTATACATTTTTCTTCCCCCGTGCATGGAACCTGGTTAAACCCATCGGCACTAGCTCTCTCGCTCGAATCAATAACCCTGGCGGTTATCGGCGCACCCACGCTACTCTCCGTCGGACCCTCCGTGCACGCACCACATATATAAGTATAAAAATAAACTCCCTACTTCTCTCTCTCTTGTGAGACTTTTTTTTCCACACAGCACACGTGCTCGCCGCGCGCTCACCTTGAACGCGTTCTTTTTTTTCGTCTCTCCGCCTCTCGCTCGCGTTTTACTACATTCTCTCTGCCTCTATGGTATATTTTACAAAGAAATAAATAATAAATGGCGCTGAGAGGTGATGTAATTGTTGGGGTGCGGAGGAGCGATTAAATGTTTGCGGGCGTAAGGGAATTTTTTCGCCGGTTATAAATGCGTCATGTGTATTTTTGGAGGGTGAATGGAGCGAGCTGGCGGTTTTTAAAATTAGTCGTATTGACGGCGAGCGGATACGATGAGCGCTGTTGTGACGTATTTTTGTGCAATTATTGAAAGATAAAGGTAGTCGTGAGGAGAAAAATGTTTTAAAAAGTTACTATATGTTTCAGCATATTTGAGTAGACTCCAAAATCAGGAAAAAAAATTAGGCTTTACTAGAGACATTTGCTCCACGTGTATCATACATTTTAGAAAAGGAGCCACCCTCGCATCCCACTTTTGAAATTCACCGCGCACAATACATATACATATTGCTATTGCACTTTTCAGAAATTCATCTCCTGCAGTATACACATCGCCACAGGCAAGCAATCATCAGTTCGAATAGAACCGCATCGACTCCCTAAATATTATTTCTAGGTCAGAATTTACATTCGCCACGCCGACGGGGGTTTTCGCTTCTTCTTTTCGTTCCGTTGCGCCGCTGCTAAAAGGTAGCGCGAAAACAAGTTTACTGGAGGTATAATTTTAAAGTAATTATTTTTGTTATTTAGCATTTTATCTTTCGTATATCTTGTATATTATATATAAAGCTGACTGGCGTACACAGAACTTTTTTATGCAAAAAAGAACGACGGGGGGTCGATAATAACCTTAGCGCGTGTTAACGATTTTGTTTTGATTTAAGAAAGAAAAAAAAAAGAATATAATGCGGTGGGGAATTTTTCATTTACCTGAATATAATATATAAGTAACTAAAAACATTGAATTATTTATACGTGCTCCAAAACCTTCTATACACGTCATCGCGCATTTTTCCACGTCGAATTCCGTTTCTGCGAAATCTTCTCTCCTCTTTGTACTCCGCGTACATACATACCGTAATTACTGGTTCGCGGAAACCACTCTTCGCCCCCGCGCACAAAAAGAAATGATTTCAAGCGTCTCGCTAAAATTTTCTCCATACACACATATAACATCCGCATGTATACAATAATTGGACCTCACCCTCACTCTTTCATGTTCATCCTCTCGTTGTCGAATCAATAACATCAGATAGAGAGAGAGAGAGAGAGAGAGAGAGGCGCCGCCGCATCGCACGCGCGCACCCTTGAGCTTGGCCGTGAGCGCCAAGGGTCTGTCCTTGACCCGCTTTTTCCTGCACCCACGTGCTGCTGCTGCAGCATCTCCCTCTCATCCTGCGAGCGTGTTGCGTAATGTATAAAGTTGCGGGATGCAGATGATCCAAGTCGATGAACCGAACCGAAGAATTCGTTGGTTTCTTAAACATTGTACGTGTATAGCTGGTCGTATAAGTCATATACGACACTTACTCACCGAGTGTTCATACTTCACGTTTCGAGAGGTCTCGTTTGTGCGCATCATTTCGGTTTTGGGATGTCAAACTATACGCATAGGTAGGTAGGTATCTGCAGCAAGGTAAAAAAACATCGGCTCTCGTTATTTTGTTTGAAAAGTAAAATCAGCGCGGAGAAACTTACGTATACTTACTTATGTTCGTTTTCTCAGTCCAATATGAAATTACCTCTGCGCGCTCCGTCGTTGAATTCGGTATATGTTTTCGCGAAGTATAGAGTGTGACGCAGAGTATATATGTATTCGAAAACCAATTAGTCACACACTTGCTTCTTTGTGCGATTAATCTTTTTCCTCGGAAATCACAGTACTGTTTCCTTGCGTATACGACAAAATGAAGGAACAAAGGCGACGTGGGTAACTTGGCAACGGTGGATTGACAGTTACGGTGACATAATGTAACACGCTATAACGGTTACACACGCGCCTACACGGTTCGACAATATAATTCGAAAATCCCGTTCATCGAGTCGCGCAGAATATATAGGTTGCACACGTGCCGAGGTGTTTCTCTGTTTGACTTTGTAACGTTTGCAAAATTCAACATATTACCGCGTGTATCGTGATTTCGGGATATCGGAAGGTATATAAGGTATCTCAATATCCACGTGCCGTGACATAATAATAATGCGCGCGTGGTTAATCGATCGGAATCTGCCTGCTCGTGATACACTTCTTCTTTTCTCTATATATTGCGCTGCTGATAACGTGGGAGCCAGCCGATACACGTTCATGCGATGATTCACTTACGGAAGCCACTCGAGTGTGAGTGAACTTTCTTTTAATACACAGGCGCTGATTTATGAGGTTCTTTTGTCCTTCTATATATTCGCGTGGGTTCTCTCAAATCGACGCTGTAGGTGGTATAAAAATTTGTGCAATAAAAAATATATATACCTATATAGAATTGTAATTAATTTTTCTCAAGTGTTCAGTACGCCGCAGATAACACGCATACTTATACACTTTTATATTATCATTAATCGTGTATGTTACGTAAAAGAAATGAATGAATGTATATATATATATGCGTTTATATAGATCGAGACAAAGTCATAATATAACGCGTTATCGATGTGGGAAGTATAATCATAAATTAATTAGGCCGCTACATGTGTATTTCCAGCACGTGCAGAAACGATCTTGGCCAATTATAGCGCATTAATCCTATAAACGAGAGAGAGAGAGAGAGAGTCTCAATCAAACGACGAGCCAACGAACCCTGACCCTTATATATACATTCGCGCGCGACACAGATCAATTTGCGCTAAAGAAGAAAAGAATCTCAGCAGACCGTCTCTTAAATGTAATACACATCGTTACGTAACTTATACTTATATACTGGCTCGATCCAGTATACTATGTGTGTTTTTATGTATGCCGAGGTCAGTAGACTCTCTCTCCCTCTTTAGCGTGGAAAAGTTCTTTTTTTCTTCTTTCTTTTTTTGCCACGAGAATGGAGAGTACTTCGACCCGCCGATGATTTTTTAAACGGTTCGGGTAGACGGGCGCAGCGCGGTTATATATAAACGAGTTATGACGACGTTACAATCAAGCGAGTTTGCGAACTATATTATACCAAAATTGCACGCGGCGTGCGACGACTCGTATATAACTTCGTTAAGCAATTCGGGCTTGTTTGCAGGATTGAATTTTCGGCGATGGGGCAATTAATGAAAGAGTCTGAAAGAAAGAGGTTGCGCGTGAACAGTTTAATTCTGCAAGAATTGGAGGCTATTGTATAACGGTAAATCAGTGAAAGGAAATTGGAAATTCCCTCGGTGTAACATTTTTTTTTATTTTTTCATCGATGTCATGTATGTAATGTTCGATTCGATTAATTCGACGGGAAAATCCTATGACGAATGTGGCCACCCCTGCGTGAGAAAATCGATTTGTCAAGCTAGCGCACGCCTACGCGGGTTCTTTATAACTGCTCGCGGGGTTGATAGAGGGCCACGCGTAAGTTTAATGGACGGTGGGTGATCGGTTATAACTTTTTTTTTCTGTGAGGGCTTTCTAAGTTTGACGACTATTGCCTATACGAATTGTGAATATTTGGGGGGGTGATTATAGGCTAATTTTGGTAATGGAGAGACACACCAGCGTAAACATGTCACTAAGGAATGACGCAAACGATGAATTGTGTAGAAAAGATTTATTTTTTGTTGTGTATGATTTAGGATAATTAAAAATATTACTTACGTCGACTGTAATTTACCATAAACTGATAAGAATTTTTCCATCGGTCTTACAGTCTTAAAAATTAAATTACTTAAT
>JAPYZO010000464.1:0-26217 GCA_030522905.1 Torymus flavipes | reverse complement strand
CTCTCTCTCTCTCACTCTCTTGCTCTTTTTATATCTTCCTATGTCTGTTCTACTCGTTGCCTTTTTAAAAGAATAGTAGATCATGTGTTGCGGTCTAGCTTAGAAAAAACTTGTGTCCGGATTTCACTTGACATCAACTATTTTATTTATCAAGAAGTGTTATGGCTTGATTTGAGGTGGAGCGAACATTGTAAAAATAAAATTGTGTGATATATTTAGATGATTTTTCTTACTTAATTTTTTTATCAAAAACGCTATCAATATATTATTTACAACACTATTTCACAAATAAGTGATAAAAAGTTCATATACAATAATGAAATTTGGTCTCATTAAACACAACTGTATGAAAGTATTTACACGTAAAACGAATTAACTTTATCTTAAGAAAATTAGAAAAGAATTGTTATTTTATGTTGTACTGTAATATAATAATATAAAAATTATTTCAGAAAATGGGCCGTAGGAAGAGTAATCGCAAACCGCCACCAAAACGCAAGGCTATTATGCCTTTAGATACACAATTTAATTGTCCATTTTGCAATCACGAAAAATCCTGCGAAGTCAAAATGTAAGTGTTTAAAAAGTGTTATATCGTCTAAATGTATATGATAGACATTACATGAACAATATACAAAATTGCATTCAAACTATTAAATATTTTTCATAATGTTTAATTAATCGATTTATTTTTCTGTTTAGGGATAAAGAGCGGAAAACTGCGAGAATAACGTGCAGAGTATGTTTGGAGGATTTTCAAACAGTTATTAATGACTTATCAGAAGCTCTTGATGTATACAATGATTGGATTGACGCGTGTGAAGCTACTAACTAAATATATACATACATCAAATACGAAACCATCATGATTATATTTGTAAACGATCTGTGTGTTTATTCAATTTTTAATTTAAACTTTGAAAGCATATCTCCGTATTATGCCGCTGCTTTTTGTATAAACTACATAATAGCAGAATAATATTTTATCGAAATTTAGAATTCAATTAACTTAATGTATTATACTGAACAGTTAGCGATGGTTTAGTACTTGAATTTATTCTCCGCGAATATACCATTTTATAAAATTAATGTAATCAATTGTAAATAATGTAAATGTGTTTAACCGATTTTTACCGTCTAATAATATGTTTTAAATAATAAAAGTACTTAATAAAGTATCTAATAAAAATGTTTTTTTTTTCAATGATTCCGGAATTTAAGTAAAATGTTGCTACACCCGAATACCTACTTTAATCCAGATCTTTACAATGAAACAAAAATTTAATACTTGAAGGCGTTTAAAACTAAGAAATTCATCAAATTATTTTTAACGTATTCTTACTAAATTTAATGACGTAATAATATTTTGCGTTCGAGCATAATAAGAACTTACATATACTGTAAAAACTAATTTTATTAGGACGAGATTCCCACGGCATTTATAAAGTAAAATGATTTATTATACTTTACTACTTATATTATTATTATATGTATAATAATTGAAAAGCACAAGCTTTCGAAATTATATTTTTAGTTTAAAAAAAAATTAACAAAAAATATAATAGTAATATTCAGAAGTTCTAGTCTTATTCTTATCTCACCAAAACTAATAAAATCACATAAAATCTTAAAGTATTGTAAGACGTATTTCGTGCCTCTTATATATAGATGTTCAACGTATTAGATAAATGTTTCACTTTTATAAACAAAGAACAAAAATTAGCTTAAATATTTTTAAACTCGCGCGCCACAGCTTCCATTGTGTACAGAGTGTCGTTATAGGTAAATACGAAATCTGCATTATCGGCCTAGGTATAGACATTTTGCGTTATTTCTGACCTGCCCGAATTGCAAAATCACACGTGGTAACGATAACAATGCATCTAACACTAACAGGCCATCAGCTGATGGATATTTTGCTTGAAACCTATGGTGCTCTAATTGCGGGACTGTTACTGTTTTTTATTCTAGATGTAGATCACAGAAGTAAAGTTTTACATTGCTTGAGTCGATATTTATAGTGCGAAGTTACGATATTAAAAATAACTTGTGTGTTTGGACGAATCTAACCTATCAAGTTTTCATTGTTGACGTTACAAGAGAACAATATAAAACAATGAACGAGGTAAATGACGTCAATTTTATAATCATTAAATAATTTTGGTCTTTATAACCAAAAAAGTGAAAAAATTATTTATAAGTTTAAAATTTTTATTATAATATTATTTATTAAATTTTTGTGAATTCTTGTAAATTTCAGTTGACCAAAAAATGATGGAGAGCAAAGCTGTTGTTCCATTACCTCATCATGTTCAACAAAAACTGTGTCATACAAGGCCAGTTTATAGGCAAGGCAAGAAACTCACGGCTGTTAAGGTAATTTAAAATTAATGTTAAACACATTAACACTAAGGAAAGGTTTTAAAATATTTGATCAATTTTGTTATTATTAATGCAGTAAATTTTGCTATAAGTATCATACACATAAGAATGAGCCGTACTTTAACTGTAAAGATTTTTTTGTATTTTTGATTTTTTTTTTTATTTTGTAAAATAGGAAAAACTTAAATTCATAAATTACTTGAAAAATTTAACAGGTTAACTGTAACATGACTCATGGTTGCAGTAACCTGTTAATTTTTTGAGCATTCATAACTATTACTAACTAAGTAGCATACATAACTGATCATTCTAGAAATCACATAACCAATATAGTTGCTAATACAATTAAATCATTCTTGATCAATTCATTATAAATTTGAGAAGTATTTTTGTATTGAATTGAATCACTTTGTGTTTTATTTTGTAAATTTTTGTACAAATATGTATCATTTACAGGTGTACACAATTAACGACGAATCGCAACACTTGATAGTATGTGGTGTCCCAAAGTTAAATTTATTAAGAGAATTAAAAAATAAATTTATTCCTTATGGAGATTTAAAAAAGGTATGTGTGATACCTGATTATCCAAATGAAGAATTTACTGAAACAATTCATGTACACTACAACAGGATTCAGAGTGCGAGGTATATTAAACATTCAAAAAAATTTGAAAACTAGTTATCTCTTTAAGATTTCTTTTTATCTATAATTTATATAGCACACTGTCAATACAAATAATATTACTATTTTTGGCTATATAGTCTCAATAAAGATTAATAAAGCTTTAAAATAAAAAATAAAAAATATTACTATTTTTCAATGTTTTTTTATTGTACTAATCAGTTAAACCAATTACTGTTAATTGCGTCATCTACTGTATAAGAAATTATTTCTTTTGTATTTCCATTCTTTTAGGATAGCAAAACGATTTCTTGATGGTTTCAATTTCTTTGGAGGTGTACTTCATGTTTTTTATGCACCAGAATTAGAAACTTTCTCAGAAACAAGAAAGAAGTTACTTCAACGTCAGAAAGATGTTGGTGTTCGAATACAACGACACAAAAATGATCCTACTAATCCAGAGATAGATCCATTTGTTCCTGAGTAAGTGATTTACAGTATGACAATATAATAAAGTAGTATTACTTAATAGTTACTGAATGCAAAAGTTTTGAATACACTCTAATTTTAACGAATTTTTTCAGCGGAATGGTACACAGAAAGAAAAAGCATCCAGCTTTACCAGTACCAGAAGAGTATTTACATGCAGAATCTGAAATGGTATCTTCAAATGCAGAATTGACAGAACATCAGATATCTGCAAATGTAATGGCATCGGAAAGTAGTAGTTTTGGAAATGGAGGCTTGTATACCCTACCACCTCCTCCTTATTCACCAAATGAAGCTATTCTCCAGAGTGATGTTTCAAAACGTCCTAAAATGCATAAAATAAAAAATTATAAAGGACAGACCATAAAAGTAAGGGATACAACTGCTGTTATTAGTAAAGACAAAGCAAATACTTCAAATGCCTTAATTATTCCTAAAGAAACTGAGACCAAGAACATATTTTCTGCAGTCAAGAAGGCTAAAAAGGAAATTAAAATTATAATCCCGTCTCTTGAAAAACAGAAGAAAATTGTTATTAATGATCCAAGGTAAATAAATAATTACCATGAATTTATATTTATTAATATATAATTATAAAATTGAAATATATTTAATATGTCATTTATTTCTGTTTTAGTGTCTCCAAACTAGTATAATTTTTGAAGAATGTAAATATGTAATCAGTGTAAATATGTAAGGACGTTCATGTATATATGTAAAAATTTATAAATAACACAGAAGAAAGTAAAGCTGCTTAACTTATATACATTTTTAATATTTTATATGCAAGGGTTCATTGATTTCGTGAATCATTAAAATTGCAGAAAAAAACTGTTAGTTGGCAGAGTTAACTGCCAAATGTTGTTAACAAATGTTGTGAAATAATGTATTGTAATAAGTCTGTGTACAAAAATGTCAGAATATAAACGAACTAGCATTACTCTCCTCCATAGAAAGTATAGACAGTAAATTTTATATTTTGACTTACTTTTTTTTATGAGTAATTTGTAAATCTTGTACTTTAAAAATTTAACATAATATAGATAATTTTCAAAAAAAAATTTTTCAATCATTTATGAAAGCCCAATAACATATTACTTTAAAACTTTCAGGGTGGCATGATTCGTATACTAGTCAGGAATTTTTCTTCATTTCTTCTAATTTTATGCATTTTCAAAAATTCTTTGCGATAAAAACATTCTTACGATTGAATATCGTATTTTGTAAAATCTTAGAAAATTGAAGCAACATTAAAAATTTTATTTTATTTTTTTTTAATTTTAATTTAATGTTTCAAATATTATAAACACTGCCTTATGCATAAATCACCCTGTAAGTGTATAAAATTAAAATAATTCCACAGTATACATGGATTTTAAAATTTATTTATTATATTGCAGAGTTTATTTAAGCAACAAAATAGTGTATACTACTATGGTTCTATATGCAAACAATTATTATGTGAAACCGAAATTTGAATATTTTTCAATTGTATTATACAAATGCTTTCATTCTTCATTCTGCATTCTTTAATTGATAGATATAGAAGTGAACAAAAAAGTAATGTATTTTCTTAGTTTGAAATACTATCATATTGAGTCGATTAGAGTATATATTATATATAGTAAAATGCTAATGTTAATAAGTTATAATTTATTATAGGTTATTAATAGTATATATTATCCAACAAGGGCGTAAAATGCGATTTTACATCCGTTTTAAGGACTAGCAATGCTACTTTATGTAAACTTGAAAAAATTACGTTTACTATATATTAATTCACAATATCACAATTACTATAAATTTAATTCAGTAATGCAGTAGTGTTGAATTTGACAAGAAAAATATAATTTAATATAGTATATATGTAACAAATTAAAACGCGAATTTTATAATTAAAATAAGAATATATAATAAGTATTCGGGGTAGGTGTATTTCTTTGCTACATTTCCATCTATCTTTTTTCTGACATTAGTAAATATAAATAGTAAATAGTATAAATAAATTATTTATAATTAAATGTTAGGACCGACACAATCTTTGGTGACTCTGGAGCGAAATAGCGGAGCTGATGAAAATAAAATGTTTTCAAAGTAGCTATAAATAAAAGAAAGATCAATGCATCATTTTGATAACAAACATTTTAGGAAGAACTCGTTAAATCATCTCCTAAAACCTAATATATCCAAGCCAGTTGAGCCCCTGTTTAAACCCGAACTGGTACGAGCGTCTGAAGCTGAATTATCACCTGAAAAAAGTTCACTACCTGCTCCAGCTAATGAAGAACAAGATGACGAATATGATTTCTTTTAAGTATTATCAGCTTCAAATAAATTATTATGAAAACAATTAAACAGTACGCACAAAATATGATTAATTGTTTCGCTATTACAAAAATACTATACTAAATGGGTGTTGAGTACACCACAAATAAAATTGTCAAAACTAAATGATATGTATATAAGCAATAATATAAAAAAAAATTATTAAGAATCTGTAAGAAGAATCTGCGTAAATTATTTTACAATTTTGGAAAAAGACGATTTTTTTCAAATTTGAACGTTTTTTTCATTTCAGTGGCAAAACAAAACGGAATAATAACTGGAGATTAATGCAAATATTATCAAGAAAAACTTTCCATCTCCGACTTCATATCTTATGAATATAAGACATAAATTTGACGAGCATCACGAAAATAATCCATGTTGAATAAAAACAACTGTAAATTACTTATCTTATGAAATAAAGAAAGTGCCCTGTTTGCATGCCGATCTTTTAATAATAATTTTCATATAATTTTTTCTTATTTTTATCAAGTTGGTATTTTAATTAATTAAAAGAAAAAATTTTAAATTTCTAAAAAGAATCTAAAATAAGAAATGTAAAGAGTGGTATCTTCTTTATATTTACTGAAATTTTGATAAAGAGCATTTTACGAAAACGAGCTTAATTAGTATTTCAAAATATACCAAAATTAACGATAAACATTAAAGAGAACATTAAAATGTAAAGTAGAGATGAAAAATTGACCGTGAATAAAAAAGAAACTGTTTCTCAAATATCATACATTTTATTTGTACATATATTTATAATATCATTATTTAAGAACTAATTCTTTTCAAAAAGAAGGGTATACTCAGTATCCATTTACAATTAACATTATTTCTTTAATACCTATTTTAGACTTTTTGTGAACGTAATAACTGAAACTCGTCGAAATCCGAGTCTCTATGTGTTCTGCAATTCACGTCGTCGTAATCATTGCATCCAAATTCGAGGGTGTGAGATATGGAAGTCATGCTCCCAACATAGAATAAATAAAAAAACAAAAGTTAATTATGTAAAACAAAATTTTTAATATCATCATTATCATTATCATCATACGACGCATTTGACAGAAATGTTGTTTCCTTACATAAATTTAGAAATGATATTTTTTTTAAGTCTTTATTCACATCACTTTTGGAGAAAGGTAGAGAGAGAATTACTTGGTCTATAAAGGTACACATTGAATAACGAAAACAAAGCAGAAATGGTGATAGAGATGGTAAATAAGATTTAGCAAGTTCACTATTCTTCATCTTTATTATTACTGTGTAAATATGTAGGCACTGAACAAATAATGTTTCATAATTTGTTTACAAACATTTACACTTACGGATCTTCATTTGTTCAATTCACTGAATTTATTTTCTTTTTTTTTTACTCTGCGTAAGTTGGGGGGCCCGATGCCCACGCCTCGGACCAATCGGACTCATCCACTTTTGTAACCATTTTTAACGTTTATATGCGCCCTTTTTTTCTGTCAAAAAAATTCTTACTTTGCTTTACCTTCTTTTTTTTAACTTTTATAACGCACGGAAAAAGTTCCTTCTGTCATTACCTTCACTAGCATTGTATGCATTTGTTTTTTTTTCTCATTAATCCAATCTCTAATTGCGATCTCAATAATATTTATCAATATATATACTTTACTTATATGTATATTTTTCAATCTTCGTACGCTAATATATTGTTCTCCTAGTCTATAGAAATTACCACGAATCGTAATTAATAATAAACGGTACTTGAGACTGAAATGATAAAATAATGATTCTCGTTAAGTAATGTACTATTAACTGCATGACGCGTGAGGGTGTGTATGTCTGCGCATGTATATGTGTGTGTATGTGTGTTTATGTTTTATGAGGAAAAAGAAAACCTACAACAGTTTGGCTCTAAGAGGACGACACGTCTCGGAAAGTCTAAAAAAAAAGTAAAGGATGTAGAAGACCGGTATTACAATGTCTGCGGGACAGAGCGGTGATGATGAGATGTAAACTCCGGACGAAGCTACGGTGGCGCGTGGCAGAGATAGAGATATAGAGAAGGATAGATAGAGATAGAGAGTTGCGGGGGGTGGATGGGATGTACGTGTGTATGTATTGTGATTATCGCTCATCGGTGAAATCACATCTCCTATTTTACATAACGATTAACAATTCAAAGAGCTTCATTATTCATCATCTTCCATTCCTTTCTTCCTTCCTTCCCATTAAACTGTGTCACCCATTAAAAACGTTCGCTGCAAATTTCTATATATATAGATAACGTACCCTCGATCGTGGACGCGTGCCTGTGTGTATATGTACGCGCGCGCATGTACATCATTCTTTTTTTTGTGGAAAATAGCCTCGCCTGCACGCGCGCTCTTGTATATGCAATTACATATATATCGTCATATATTATGCGCTCGTCGTCGTCTCGAGTCCAGATAATCTGGCACGTCTATGTATATATACGTATGTATATAATAATAATGCGAGTTGAATACAATCGGTTTGATCCTGTACTATTTTTTTGTGAATATGAGAGATGCGCGAACGCTCGTGGGTCCCAACGACTCTGCCGACTCTCTCCGGCGTGTATTATGTACTTAATATGCATCATTATACATGTGTATTATTATATATGTTTTGTGAGTCTGGCGGAACGGAGAAAGACGACGGTACAAGTTTTATCGTAGCCATATACGCAGGTATTCTCGCAGTCGCACAGAGTTGAGAAAGTAAATCTATTGTACATTTTTTCGTTATTGTACGGTTCATCATAGTCGCTTAAACATTATATATATATATATATATATTTGTAATATTAATATAGCTTGCATATATAGGAGACGCAGAGCTGCATAATATGTATGTGTTTGTGTCGCACATTAAAAACGTATAAAAAAGAATAAATGCATATTGTTGTACAGTTTGAGGTATAAAGACGCGCGCTATCGTCGTCGTCGTCGTGCGCGGCTACGAGAACGCCTTGTCGCAGCTAATAAATATAAGAAAGTCACACTATCTCGTCCTTCTCCCCCCGTGTACATATTAATATGCCCTTTGATAAAATACAACGGTGGATTTTGATTCTCGCGTTCTATTCGTGTGTCTATGTATGCGTATGTGTGTGTGTGTGTGTGTGTGTGTGTATTTATGTATGAGAAAAAGAGCAAGAGAGGAGCTTTAATGGAAAAATTATACACATATTACAGCCGATCGCGCAATCATCTTTTCGAAAACTTTATTACAATATATTGGAGCTTATAGAGCTTATGGAGAGAGAGAGAGAGAGAGAGTCGGCCGAGCGTCTACAGGCCCTTCGTCCAGCGACATTTTTATATATACTATCGTTTTAAACTCTTCAACAACTGAACGAATATGAACGTACGAACGGAACGTCGGTTGCCATCGGCAATATTATAAGTGGATCATTATCATCGTCGTATGCGCGGCTGCTATACGCACCTATTTCGTTTTTTTTTATTCACACGGCGTTTATAAGAATGCAACTTTATACACTGACTCGACAGTATCTACTATTTCTGCGGATGTGAGTGGGACAAGGGGGTGAACGGGAGAAGAGATAGAGATAGGGAGATAGAGAAAGATATATCATATACGCTTGGACAGCGGTAGAACATCGCTTTTTTTTCTTTCTATACGAGCTGTCGCGGTAATTCTGCAGTGGGCGAAAAGAATCGATTATGCGGCCCAAATCATGAGAGCCAGTTACCTTTGTATCTTTGAGAAAATATCGTTGCAGAAATGCGTTATTTTCTTAGGAGCAAAAGAGCTCTATACACGTTAAATACAGTACTTATTTGTTATACATTTTGTTATCATTATTTTTTTCTTTTCGGAGATTGCCCGCTATTTTTTGTTTTGGGCTCGCGACGCGGCCGCAGTCTTTCGATAATGTACTAGTTCGCCCACGCGCGCTCTGTTTGTCATCACCGATGATGCATGCACGGATGTGTTTTTTCTCTTTGTTATCAATGGTGGTCCGT
The DNA here is from genome assembly GCA_030522905.1 of Torymus flavipes. Classification (NCBI taxonomy): domain Eukaryota; kingdom Metazoa; phylum Arthropoda; class Insecta; order Hymenoptera; family Torymidae; genus Torymus; species Torymus flavipes. The sequence goes on along the minus strand of JAPYZO010000464.1, from coordinate 16,402 downwards.
TCAAATTAGCTATATAATTATTATTTTGTTATAAATATATATTATGTATATGTATATTTTTTATGTATATATATATATGTATAATAGGTCCATGCGTTTAACGCGTGTGTAATGCAATTGTGTAATGACAGTGAGAGCGTGTATACTATAGGAATGTACATAGTGTACGGTAGTTTATACTTAGGTTGTGTATAAAACGATGATATACATTACTATTACTTGTTTATATCAAACGACACATAATTATGATATAGATTTGTTTTTTTTTTAGTCTCATGGTGCGATACGGCTGCCCCGACGTATTTCGGGCGTGCCAATCGTTCGCCGATAATAGGCTATAGTCTTGTCCTGTTTCTTTTCTCATACAACGTCTACTTTTTCCTTTTTTACTCTTGTTCAATTATGCAAACACGCACTCGTCGCTCTCTTATTCCTCAATTTTTCGTTATTTTACTCTTATAATTCTTACTATTTTAGAACAGTATACTCCGATGCGTGCAATTTTTCTTTCTTTTTTTTTATAATACAAAGACGTCCTCGCGAGTGGCCATCGTGTCTCTCCTCGAGCGCTTTTAAAATTACACATGGTTGACCGCGAACAAGGCAAGAACATGACTTTACGTGGGTCACCCATGCTAGCTGATTTTTATTCTGCACTTTTCGCTCACGCGAACGAAAAGCTTTGCCATCGGAAAAGAATAAAAGAAAAGATATTTATTTTCGTTTGATTGAGAAAAAAAAATTAAAAAATCAAAACTTCAGATTTTATTACATCTATATTTTTGAAAATACATCTTTACAAAAAATACTATATTGATCTAAAGCGAATTATGACAGCTGAAAACATTTGCCTAATAAAAATCCTCAATAGGATTTTTTTACAAAAAGAACTAGAATGAGCTAATTTACAGTTTGTTTTTTTAATGTATAAATCGCTTTTACGCATTCTAAGAACTTATATCGCTTACCTAATTAATTTAAAAGTTAAAAAAGACAAAGAAAATTTGGTTTTGAACTCAATACATTTATTTATTTTAGGCTTAACAAAAAGGGAAAAGTTCATTGTTCGAAACGAAAGGAAGTATAAATACAATATAAAACAGACTTAAAGCTAACTAAAAGTACGACTATCGCTTTGAGCTATCGTTCGTGAATAAAAAATCAAAAAATCCGACATGGGTGACACAATAATGACAAAGAGAGATAGAGAGAGAGAGAGAATGGCAAACAGAACTTTACACATGAAAGAAATGATAATATGAAGTGCCTCGAACAAAAAAAAGTAAAAACATATGGCCAATCATCGCGGACTGTCTGCATAATATTGATTATTAATATTAAATATTAATACTTCTAGTCGTATACCCTTTCTAGAGTAAAAGTGGTCTTGTGCGCCCCGGGGTTACGCGTTTTTTCCTCTTTTCATTACTTTTTACCCCGCCCGGGACGTGCATAGGCAATACAGAGTGCTTCAGCGCATGTATTTTTTACTTTTACGTTTGTTTTTTTTTGCTTGCTCTCTTGATATGCGATAGTACTATCCTAACGAAAACTTGTCCTTACATTTCTCATTTGGTATGTCTTAGTCTTATTTTTATTTAAACGAAAGGATTACTATTTACTTAATACAGGGGGGTTTCGATGAGACAAGATGATTTTCAATCGAATGCTTTTTAAATTATTTCGTGAGGATGAGCAGATCTACATTATACAGTTTTACTTTTTCCTCGTTTTTTTATTTGCCAGTGTTCAAGGTAACGAATAACGTGTATCGAGAAGTGAACAATTGTATAAAAAGTATAATCGTTACATCGTTATAATCGAGAGCGCTTGTAAAGTAATCAAAAGATTCTCGTACGTAATAATAATTATAGATGGGTAGAATAGTCGAATAAAAATCAGTAAGTAAAAAATAAAATCAACAAGTTTATAAATACTCATAATTTTTGGAAAATAACAATGATCTTTTTCGTAAACTATAAAGACAGAAACAAAATTTCATATCAAAACATAAATTTAGTGTTATCTTCTTCATATTTTCGATTTCTATACAATGAAAAATTGATTTGAAATCTATGAATAGAGGAGACTGTACTGAGTACACACTGGACATATACAGAAAAATTCGCTTTGTATCTACAATTTTCCTTCGTTTATTTACACCCCTATCACAACGCTACACCGCTATGCTTGTATTTATGTATGTATTTATGTGTATGTCTACATTAGATTTACTTTGTTTTCCTTACTGTGTACCATTATTTTCTGTTGGAAAAATGTTTGCCTGTCAACAAAACGGGGAATTCACGAATGAAAACAGTTGTTTTCATTTGAGACGAGACACACACATTTATATCAAATATTTATATAATCCCTCTGATTACTTTACTAGTACCCTTGTTCTGATGCAACAGAGCTTCGCATCATCAAAAATATCAATGGGAATACCTCTACTATATACTTAGTCCTTAATTAGTTATACCTTCAGCGAACAGGAATACTCATTTCCAGTCATTGTATCGTAAAGTACGATTATAGAGTGCGGCCTCATTTTGTTTGCTTAACTGTTTCTCATCTAAACATTTTTGCTTTACGTTTTACATCTTGTTTAATCATGTGTACGTGCGTGTATTTTTTCTTATTTTGCTTTCGTATATAAACCTAATTCGTAAGGTAATTTTTTCAGATGCTTCGTCTTTCTTTTTTTTTCATTTTTATACATATTATATAACAAAAATAAAATGAATCGTATCGCGCACTGGTATATCCGGATTATTAAGGCATTGTCGACGATCCAAATTCCTATCTCGATATAATTTTACGCTTTTTTTATTTCCATCAATTATCGCGACAATGTGTTTCTTTGTTTTCTCGAATGCGATTGCACGACGTACAAGCAGGCATTCGCATTATTTTCTTTTTCTCCATTACATTTTTATTTCTTCAATGTTTAAAATAGTGCTTAAACACTTTGTGACAAATAAGATTAATTTTAGGTCTCTCTATTGCACGATATTTACAATGGACGTTATTCTTCGCAGTGAATCAAATAAAAACGTCTCTTCGACATCGACTCGACATATAATTCATCGTTTATCGTTCCTCTACTTAACCGTGTTTATAATTATACTTTATTTAAATAAAAGCCACTTAAAATTTCTATATAAAAAGCTCGCATTATACTTCTAATAACGTTTTTCTAAAATATCTAAGTGCAGTAATCCTACGCTGTTTATAAAAGAGAAAAATAGAATTGTACCATTAACGCGCTTATATAGGCATAAGTCATCGATTTCCATTTATTTTTTTATTCCTTCCTTTCGTGTATATCTTGACGCATCATTTGTTGCGGTTTAGTTTTCAAACTCGTGTTTTCTTTTTAATTACTTTGTTCGAGTATATTTACTTAAGGAGAAAATATGTTTTCGCTGTTCGAAAACTAAACCGCTGGCCAGAAACGTTAGGTTTCTCGTCCGTTTCTGGTCGCAAGGCGTCTTTTTTCCATCAACTCATTTTTCTTTCATATCTCCTTTTTTCTTCCTTCCTTCCTTTCTTTTAAGGCTTCCCAGCGGAGTTCGTACTCAAGTTTTTTTTTTGTATTTATACGAATCGCTTGGACAGAAACCCAACAAATCTGCGCTTCAGTATCTTACATCAAACTCGCGAGAAAATCTCTATTTTTTAACACACCTTGCACCCGGAATATCAAAAACGTCAGTATCGAGTGAGTAAATCAGTTTAGGTATTTCAAAATAAATCTATCAAATGCAAAATAGCGATGATTGTATATGTACATAAGTTCAAAAGTAGAAATATTTCTGGTCAATATGCATAATGTTATATAAAAAAAATTTTATTAAAATAAATAGAAATATTAACAATTAAAACAAAAATATAAACTGTTTTTTTTTTTCAATTCGAATAGTATTGTTTTCGCCTAATAAATCATGTATGCTTGAATATAATGAAATCGATCCAAAGCAAAATAAATTAATATGAAGTAAATCTTATCGCGGTGTGCACCAATAACGACGTCAGGTGAACTTCGCGGGTGCAATAGCGCTGAGCTAAATCATCAGCCACGCCAGAATTACTAAGGCTCGTCTACAATCGAGTCGTATTGTCACTCTACACCCAATCTAGCAGACACGTGCGGCAGGAAAAGTATAGTCTAACTTATTTTCACGTTTTACTTTTTTTCTGCTCCTTTTGCGACGCAACAATGAACCCTCTCCTCTTAATAAATATTCTTGAAAAGGAACTTCGGTTGAACGTTACGGCTTTTATCGTATCTCATTTGAAAATAGCGCAAGGCCATCTTATACATTGTTATTAATATTCAGAAATGATGCAGTAGAGTTGCATCGCAAAGTATCTTTCTTCCCCTTAAAAAAACAAACAAAAAAAAAGAATTTTCTTCGGAATGTCAGCCATGAGGGAAGGCAGCTCTGTTTTCCGTCGCTTCTAGCCGCTCGACGCGTGCTTTAATTATAATATTACTTAATAATTTAAAGAACATGCATTGATTACTTACGTTATCGCAAAAATTGGAAAACGCGTTCATCACTGCCTTCGCTCAATTTATCCGCATGCTCTCATTTTTTTAATTCGCTCAATCATTCTTCAAATACGACTTCGAGTATCGCCGCTGAAATGGCGAGGAGAATACAATTGGCTAGGATTGTACCAAGAAAAGAACAAGGATCGACGATTATTATTATTTTTTTTTTCGAGAGTTAGCAATGCTTTGGAAAATTTGTACGCAAAGAGTCTTGTAACAGTCGATCAGCAGTCAAAGTGCCTTTAGGATTCATTTCCTCTTAATTCGAGTCGAGCCTGACGACGGACCGAGAGCGCTTTTTATACCTTATTCGTACATTTCTTATAATTTAAAGCTTTTTATCCCGACGCGTTAGTGAAAGATTTTCACGTCAACGCTGCATCGCATTTCGCGATCGCTGTACAGTTGTTACAATTTTCTAACTTGATCCGCGATGAGTCGAGTTTTACGAACTAAACTAAATTCCGTACGTAGTAAAACGTTTGCTCGTATATTATAAGCAGAATGCATTTAGTACAAGTTGATACTTCTTCTTGAATTCATTAAAGGTTAAGTCGTAAAATAAAAGAACAGACTTGAAATACACAATATTCGTACATTTTTACGGCAATAAATAGTAACATGATTTTTTGGTCTCTTCAGTCATTGCATGTTGAGAAAAATGAAAATCAAGTGTACCATGAATATTTATGATTTAATACTAAAAACAATCGGCTGCTTGATTGTTTATACTTAAAATATTCATGTAGTGTGATAATGAATAAACTCTAATGAATTCAATCATATTTTACTAAATATATGGTGGCAAACTATTATATAAAATATAAATGCAACTTACTAGTAATTGCATGTAAAACGAAACATTAAAAATCTTATTGTACATGGATTAACATAAAAGTCTATAAACACTGGGATTACAAATAACATCAGTCTAAAAATAACTATGTGTAAAAATGCACTTTTATGCACTGTAGTTTATACGGATAAAGGATATTTTAAAAATACTCGGTTTGTTCTTTGCACTAAACTTTTCAAATTTAAAGTATATTTAAATCAGTGTTGCATAATAATATTCCTGTCTTACTTAACTTATGAGTTAATTCTCTTAAAACTTGTTTGCTATTGAATTGTTTGAAAAACGTACGTTGTCCAGACGAACCAAATACATTTTGCTTACAATTTATAAACGTTTTAAGAGCATTCATTATCTTTTTTACATAGGTCGTTTATAGTTTTTAAATAAAAAAAATCATTTTCTATTTTACAATTATAAAAGACTGTTTTGAACGTTATTCGATCCTTAATAAAATAATAAAATAAAATCAAGTCTTGTAGAGGATGATCGCCGTAGACATTTCGTAACTTTTCTCTTTGACTAAAGTAATCAATCGCAAAAGTAAGTTAAAAATGCCAACGTTAAAACAGTCTTTCATACTTTCATCATTATTAAACCTAGATTCGTTAAAAAAAAGGACGAATATATATAATAATAACATTTCCTTACTTTAAAGCATAATCAATATAATAATAAATAAATAATGGTACCGATCATTCACGGATCAAGTTCACATTTGTAAATATCTAACTTAGCGTCGCGATTAAGGAAATGCCGCAGCTCAGAGGTTGTAGCTAGATAAATTTTCTTTAAATTATTCCTAATTAAACCTAATAATGGACACGTGAGGTGATTGGGGGGAGGGGTTCCGAACTGCCGCATTACCTTAACCAAAGCGCTAGCTAACTTAGCGGCAACGCTCAGGAAATGAATGTACATTTACGGGGAACATCTCGCAACCGAAATAATCGTAATGAGTTCGTCGCGTTTCGCGTCTGTCCTCTTCCTGCTGCTCCTCCTCCTCTTCATTTTCATCGATGGGGACGTACACCACAGTTAGACCCGCAAGGTCACGCTGGCGCACGTCGCCCGTGCCCTACTTGAGATGGCAATTGCCCAAGAACCGGGCGAAAACGTTGGAGTAGAAGGTGCGAGGGCAGAGCTGGGTGCCACCGCCGTTGCTGCTGTTGTTATTGTTGTTGCTGCTACTGTTGTTGTTATTGTTGTTGTTGTTGTGGTAGCCGCTGTAGTTGCCGCCGCCGCCGCAACCAGGATTGGCGAACCGCACGCCGCCGGGCATAGTCGCGACTCTGGGCCCGTTGAAGAAGCCCCCGATGGTGCAGGGTGGTGCCAAGTACGGCCTGAATAGTTAGGGCTTGCTGATGTCGTTGTTCATCGACAGAGCGTCGCCAAGCTTCTGCTGGTGGGGCGGCGGATGCTGGTGCACGTGCTGCTGCAGGTGCTGGCTGACAGCCGACTGCGTCACCAGCTGCTGCGGCGTCGGCTGTGGCTGGCTTTGTGGTCCTGTGGATAATAGAATGGGTTTATGGGTTAGCGATGGTTCTTCATTTTTATTTCAAAGGGCAATACAATTAAAACAGGTGCAAAGTATAGCCGATAAGAATTTTCATGATTCAATTGACAAAGAAGAATTCATTAAGTATTTTATTTTTTAATATTATAATGGAGATTACTGTGAAAATTTTCAAATGAAATTTAAACAATGATATATTTTAAAGAATAATGTCATGTGTATTTATTTAAATTTTTATATAATTATTAATCTTGCCTAATTAAATATTTAAATTAATTCGTAAATATATTTCTAAACAGAAAAATGCTCTCATTATCGAAATCTAATAACACCATTATTAATTGTCTTTAGAATCATTTTGATATTTGATACTTGTTACGCAGGTTTTTCTGCTCTTTAGACGATACATAATAGAACACAGTGACAATACAAACAATACAAGTATTGTGGATTACAAGATCAATTTTTGCTACAGGAAAATCTAAAGGATATATTTTCTATAATGATTCTGAGAAACTCGGACTGGATACGTCGATTCCAACTAACGCATAGTAAAAATCGTTCAATATATTATTATTTGTACGCTTAATCTTTACTAGTAAGGTTTGATAATAAATGTAAAGCTTTGCACAAGCTTTTAAAGTTTGTAATGAATGTAAGATTTCATTATAAAATTTAAGATAAGTATTCTAGAAGTATAACTAGAGAAAAAAATTTGCATTTTAAAACTCTTTAGATCTCATTTTCATCACAAATTTTAGATTTAAAATTTATAAATATAAAAGGTACTTTTTTAAATCTAGGTAGTATGGTACTTGTAGTGTATGATGGTTTCATTCATTCTTATAAAATAATGCGGTAACCGGTTTCTTAAAGCTATTGAAATCTCACATGTCTTATCTTTATCTAACACAACTGTCAAATATCAACCGCTCAACTCTACATTCCTCTTACCATTAGTACAAACTTGAAACCTTAACAATCTCCACCACCACATAACTCTAAAAAACGGCCCAACTAAACTAATAATACATAAATAAACAATTCCAATTACCACACTTGTAGATACCTGGATGCGAGAGCTGTGGCTGTGCCATCTCGCTCACCGCGCCACCGCTCATGAGCTTCGCGTTGTTGTTCTCCGTGGCGGTGAGCTTGGCGTACTCCTGGCGTTTGCGCTGCATGCCTTCCGTCTTGACGATCGTGATATCGGGATTGTTCTCGAGCACGGAGGTAGCAGCTTTGGGCACGTGGCCAACCGACGGTAACTCGACGTAGCCACCGCCTTCGCGCTTTATCGTCGTGGAGGTGGTGGGCGCTGCCGCGGCCGACACGACGCCGCCTACGAGGCCGACAGCCGCCGCCGCATTCACGCTCATCTTCTGCACGAGGTCGTTCATGCTGTCGGCCGCGTTGTCGGCCTCGCTGCTGTTGCCCGTCGTGATCGACGTATCCATCGGCACACCTGTGGGACCGGGAGGCCCGGCAGCGGCGACACTGAGGTCACCCGCGAGCGAGATGCGATCGGGCCCCTGGAGCGTCGACAGGTACGTGGCCAGGGTGTGGACGGTCACGTTCAGGAACTCCGCCGCTCGGAAGAGCGTGATCTCCTTCCGTCGCAGCTTGGCCAGGATCTCCGCAGGCCCGGGCTCGGACCAGAAGTCTCGTACTCTGTAAGGTTGTTTATGATTCTTAGGGTTGGGTGGTAAGGATCTGGGGCTTGATTAAATATATGACAGGGAGATAAAAAAAAAAATAAGAATAAAGTCAAACGCGACTATTTAATTTAGTTTAAAGTTCAATTCAATTTTCTATATAATACGTAAAAAAAGTATTACCAATAAATGTTTGAATTTGCAATAAATACTGTATTATCAGTATTTAAGGATTATATAACGATATTGTGTGATTGATTCGCCACGAGAAAAAAATATAGAGTTAATTAAAACAAAGAGTTTTGAAAAATGGCGTTGATTGCTTCTAATGACAGCATTGAAATTGTTATTGAAGTGTAAAAAAACTGTTGGTCCTTCTGCGTCATCCAAGGTGTAGAGATATTAATATTACCTTGATATCCCTTAATATTCCTTTAATATTTCTTACACCTTTATTAAGAATTAAGAATAAGCAGTTTTTCACACTTGAATACAAGTTTCGAAAGCTATAATGTTTCAGTACCACTAAATAAAAAATCAATTTAAAAGTTAATACAAGCTTTTAGAAATTCTACGTCGGCAAATACGAAAGTAGAACGCGTCTATCTGATAGATTCATCGACAGGTTGTATGTAAAAAAAAAAAAAAACTAAATCTCACAATCTAAATGCCAATTAAAAAAATTGCCATCATAATCATCATTGTTTTCTCAGCGGGAAAGGAATGCAAGTTTACCTACTCGACCGATAGATATAAATCCGACGGAAGATTACGGCGGGCGCACACGTCTGTGCAAATATCAGGATACTTATCTGCAGCGCTTACTTCTACGTAGTACCTATTCGAAGAAGCCGAACGAGCTTGTATAAAAGGTTGGCTTTCTTACCGGTACGGGTGTTTAAGGCATCCATAGCTGTCCCTATACCGGCCGTACAGGGTGCCGTAGGAGACTCCGAGGATCTCGGCAGCAGTCTTCATTTCTAACTCCTTGCTTTTGATGGCGTCCATGACGCGCCGCGTGAACGGCTCTTCCCAGAACTCCTGGCGCCTACCCGTCGTTAGGTAGTCGTTCATCTTCACCACGTCGCGGAACTGCTCCGGTATCGACGGGTTCAGCGCGTTTGAGTTCGTCGACGTGTTCGCTGAAATTCAAAGAAAACAAAAAGCCATTATTAGCTGTCTTAAGAGGGCGCTTTGTCCTGTATTTTAAACTCGTCTCTTCGTAGATTCATCCCAAGATGATGTTGTACAAAGTTTTTAGAGTTTCTCCAGTGAATGTTATTTGGGTTTACGATTGGATTGAAAAGTGAGACAATAATTGCAATTATTTACACAAATGTATAATTTAGTTTTATCTTTATTTAATGGCACACTTTGGAAATCCTCTATACTCTATACAAGGAAAAAGTTTAAATAGAAAAAATAAAAGTAGATATTTCATAAAGGAATATAAAATTCAGTACTAAAGAATTGATAAATATAATTTGTACAAACGTTATTAATGAATATTTACACTCAGAGTTGCCAATGTAAAAGTAAACAATAATTTGCGTGAGATGGTCAATTAATTTATTGTTGATTTTTAAAACAGGCGGGTTAAATTTAGAGCTTAGAGAAAGCGACAGCTATAAAAGCATGTAAAATGTATATAATTAAAACTAATTTCATCTGTATATTTTAGTTATAAACCAAATAATTAACGATGAATAAATACGATGATTTATTTTCTTTTTATATGATTATTTCACATTGTTTATGACATGTAAATACTAAATTGCATGAAACCAAACAAAAAAATATTTTAAAAATAAAAACGCCAGGTCAGGCGCGTGCTTGTAAAAATGGGTACCTAAGTTGTAGATAAAGCAAAAAGTCTAATATAAAAAATAAGCTAAGTTTGTCGAATATCTGCTTACTAACAAAGATGAGAACTATAAAGAATATATATGATCGTTTATAAGTTCTCCCCGTTTCCCTAACTTGTAAAACTGCATTAGAAAATTTCCTATCGCACAATATGAATTCTTTCAAACAAAACGACGTTGCTAAATTTTGAACCTCTAAAAAATATATGCTTTAAAGATTAAACTAGAAATCAAATTTTTTTTGTAGAAAAATGAACTTGTTTATGATTTGTACAAATATTTTCAAATTTGTTTTATGTTGTTAATCGCAACTACTTATACAAGATTGGAAAACTCTCATTAAGATTTCAGCCTTCTAACATGACGATACTTTGAAATAAAAATTAATGATGCATTAAAAAGACCCTGAGTGGTTGCGGTACATCGTTTTCGTGTCGGCAACATGAAAAAATTTGTACTTATTGTCTAATAAACTATCTTCCAATAAAATAAAAATATTAAGCCAATCGAACATACCGTTTTTCTTTAAAAAATTCATAAATTAGGACCTACTTTTCAGGCGGAGAAAGGTGACCCCTCAACCTGAAATCGTACAAATATCCTTTTAATTTATTTTCATTTCGTATGCATTTCTATTAAGCGAAAAATCATTCCATTAGGTTCTTCTATTTCGTGATTTTGCAGAAATAGATTTCATTCAAGTGTATGTTCGTAAAATGTAGGTTCAACTTTTAAATTTAGAAAGACGACATATCATGATATTCTTCAAATTTCAAACATATACTTGTATAATCTTTATAGCAAATATTTATTAGAGCATTAGTAATTTTCGAATTCTATATGATTGCAGAGTTATTTAAACCTTTTAAAATACGATTAAATACATTGTGAATTTACAAATTTAACGTTGAGAGTGTGCAAAAAATTCTATCTTAAATCTTTGAATATTTTAAACATCAGCAGCAATCATACAAATTAAACACATTTATCGTTTGTTTTTCAAAGAATAAGATTAGCAGTTCTATAAGCGATATTATTAACATGACGACAAAGATTCTTCTGATTAAATATAAAATATATAACTTTCATATCCTAATCTTCCTGTCATTAAGCGCGGTTTAGACGAACACAAAATTTGATACATAAAATCCAATATTATATAACGTTTTCATATTGTACAAAAATAACTGTTAATAAATTAAATAAAAGCTAAATATAAGATAAGATAATAAAGCTAAATATAAAATATATAACTTTTCATATCCTAATCTTCCTGTCATTAAGCGAGGTTTAGACAAACACAAAATTTGATACATAAAATCCAATATTATATAACGTTTTCATATTGTATAAAAATAACTGTTAATAAATTAAATAAAAGCTAAATATAAGATAATTGCGTTACATTTCTACTATTTAGTCTATAAATAAATCTTCAATTTGAATTATATTATAGACTCAAGTATTAAAGACTTTGGTAACTATAAACTCAGCATTTTCCATTCTAAAACTTCAATTTTTATTATTTTATTTTCTTAACAGGATATTTGAAATACCGATTTATGCCTAAATATCACTATGTATGAAGATCTCTTGTAAAAATACACTCCCGTTACTCCCTAATACACAACAGAAAGCTGTTAAAACTGGACGAAAAAATGGTAAATAACAGATGAAATATGAACAATGTTAGAAATTCTTGATAATGGTTCTCATTAAGCTCACCTTTCTTTTCCTGGTCCTGCATACTGTCATCTTTCGGCATATACGATAGTTGCTGATGTGAACAAAAATAAATAATTATTAAAGAACGTTCTACATCATAAATGAAGTAACAAAATCTGCAAAAACTTACGATGGGCATCGGTGCCTCATTACTTTCGGGCATCATCATCTCATCGTCCCAACTCTCGTGGTCTCCTTCGCTCATTTCCTCCTGCTATTTGAAAAAAAAAATACAAAACATCTCTCATGAATTCTCTTTATCATATAATTTATCGCTAAATAAACGAGGCGAGTGATTAATGCATTATTACGATGTATATGCGTCAGTGAATTTCAACGTGCAAATGACAATTAGTGCATTAGTTGATACAGACGTGACTGGCGCCGCGCGCGAGCTCACACAGGTCTATTTATCGTGCAAAATCTCTGACAAAGTATTGTAATCACGATCGCGCGCTTGCGCGTGCACACACAGACTGAATATCGAAGCATGCGTGAGAGCCGAAAATTGCGCTCTATGATTGCATTTAATAGGTAATACGTTCTATGTAATTTTCAAGCATTTGATAAAGTTTGACATATTGAAAATCATGTCAAAAGTAACTCGATTAAGTCAATTTCAGTCTTCGCGCTCTGGATGGAAATTTAATCGTATCAAGTTTCATTAGCCTCCTTCCACAAGTTTATAATATTGTGATTTTCTTGCAAAAATCGGATATATTATTTATTTGCAAAGAATCGTCTATTTACAGAGATGAATATTTTATTATTTTAATTGATGTGAAAATAACTCATTTCTCAAAAAATTAAATAACTTACATAATACAAGATTGTAAATAAATGATTCAAAAGTTCAAGAAACAAGAAGAATTAGAGCTTTCATCTACTCGGCTGAATAAATGAGTCGGTTATGTAATTACAGCTGACATAATTTGAATACTTTGTCATTTTTGTGACTACAAAGTGCGATGAAGCCGTACAGCTATACGTGCATTAGTTTATCTAATATAATGCAAATTAGTTTCTCGAGCTCGAGGCAGTGTGCCGACTGAGGCCTTATAAAAAAATCCGGTGAACATGCAATAGGCTGTGCTTATATCGAAAACTGTTTCTTATCAAATCTCATTAAGATATGCACGCGACTTGGACGGCTAACGAGATAATTGCAGTTTTTATGTTGCTTAATCGCCTTTTCGGCTGGTAGTTTTGTAAAAGTTTTGCTAAATTATCAAATAAATATCGAAAATGGTGTCTGTAACATAAATTGTTTTGACGTTTGTAAAGTTATTGTTTTTGTACTGAATCGTCAAAAATTAAGCTTTCTGTAATGAATGTTCTTGTTATTGTTTTTGAGGTATGTACAAAAGAGCACGAAATTATACATATGACAAGCATTCTAAAAATAACTTTTTCGTAAAAGATTCAAATACCTATAGCAAGGCATGCACTACACTAACACGCGATATTTCGTTTCTCAAATAAAATTGAAATAACTTTTTAATTCACTGCGAGACCGTTTCTTTATACCACCATATTTTTAATGCAAATAAAATGATACTTATACAGCTAAATAAGCGCCATGCTTATAAATAATAATATAATTCCCATAATAAACCACAAAACTACATGAGTAAATAGTCAACAACAAGCCCAAAAGATCTAACTGCGTTTAAAAAAAGAATCGAACATGCAACGAAAGTTATTTAATTGAAAATTTCTCCAACATAGTGAAATCAATTTTGAAATTTAGTAGTCGATTTGGACTAAACCAGAATATCAAAATCTCTGCATCGTGTAAACAATTTTCTAGTTGCATCACGTAGCAAGAGGAGTGAAAGTACAAAATTATATACTCCTGTGTGTACGATAATATAATTTAAAAGCTTATCATATCCTCGGTCGAAAACTGGTACGGGCAAAGCATGGATGATGAAAACATATCGTGCGTGTGTGGATCATTTCGGTGCATCCGGGAGAACGGATCGTCAGTTTTAAACTTCGGTTCGCAGTTCGCTTAATATCGTTGAACACTTATCGTGAAGATAATGGGATTATTTTGAGTCGCGTAAAATTTCAATTCGTAATGACAATATTTACATGTACAATTAATGCGATTTAAGTCGATTCATTTGAGATTAAAAATGATATCTATAATATTATCTAATCAATTAACATTAAGATGAAATCAAATTTCGAAATTGAAGATTTATATAATTCTTACAAAAGATCGTACTGAGATAAGAAATGAAAACTCATAATAAATCTGATATATAAAAAAAAAGATTCATCTAATAAACAATGATTACGAATAATAGACGAAATTTTATTTTCAGAATACTCGAAACCAATACTGAGATCCCATATCATCCCGGTACCTCTCTCAACCTCATAACACAGGCGCACCCCACACATCGACGCAGCTTCGAGATGGTCAGCGGCGATCCGATGATCAATGAAGGAAAAAAATGAAAAAAAAGGAAAAAACTAGGGCCATGCAGGCAACACTACTGCCCGGACTAGTCTACCTTGCTAACGGATAATATGCAGTCAGTGCCTACATTGCCGGTGATGCAGGTGATCTTGGGCGTGAAGACATCGTGGGCCGAGGGTGGATCGTCGAGTGGCGGCCTGCCGCGACGCCTCTGTTTCGGCGGCGGTGGCTGCTGCTCCTCAGGCTCCATCACGCCCTCGCGCAGCACCGTCTCGACGCCAGGTGGACCCGAGCCCGGACTGTGGCCGCTGTTGCTCAGGTCATTTTGGCCCGAGTCGCTGCGCCAGCTCACCTCCGCCAGGCCCTTTATGTGCAGGTCCTCCGCCGTCTTCAGCAGCGACGATAGCCTCGTCTGCAAAATGGAAATATTTATCAGGATTGTTAGTTTTGAGAGATTTCTATAGTTGTTATAGAGGAAGGTCTGTAATTTAATTGTGGTCGGGGTTCGTATTGTCAATAGGTTTATGACTTTTAGGACTGCACAAGATTTGTGTATGAAAAAGGTTTCGCGATATCGACCATTTTGATTTTAATTATATAAGAGATATCATGAAGTAATTATAGTATTTGAATTTTGTATTTAAGTATAGCAATATGTATTATTATAATGTATTATGTGATAAAAGATTTTCATTATTAAAAAACATTTTCAAAATAGAAATTTAAAAATATATTGCAATGCTTTTAAAAGAGGTATTTATAATTTTTAATAGATGCTTATATATTATACACAAATTACACTCGTGCTATTTTATTACTGGTGTAAAAATTGCAAACACCGTCTAGAATGCCCATCTTTTTATGTATCTTTATGAATCTGAATCATTAAACCTGGTAAACCACAGATACATTATTAAGATAATTAAACAATATGATTTAGTTTATAAATAACGTCTATAGCATAAATAATTTAACATGAAATATTATCTTTACTGAGATTTATTATTTAACGATGAGAATAAAAATGTAAATTACACCGAAACTTTTAAGATAAAAAAGTCTGTTTATTTTACTTAATTTTCAATTAGAGTTAATGAAAAATACTTTCTTGGCCATAGTATTAAACTAAAGATTTACTTTAGAAAGCGGGCAATTATACTACTTAGATTAAAAATTTCTACTTAACATAAAAATCAGATAAATAATTGCCATGAAAATTTTGCAATTACGAAAAGTACTCCGCGATTCAATTAAAATTTAATTAAAGATTAACTACCGGCGGCGAGCGAGCGCGCGGTTTTCAAAGTAAAATCCGCACGAGTAACAATTTTTCGTGGGAAAAAGGAGCGCTTCAACTAGTCTCTCTCTCTCTCCTTTATTCTCGAAAGAAAAGACGCGACTGACTTTCTAATCGAAAGTTGGCAAAATAAACAGCTATATCTTGTCTAGATTGAAAATATGAAAGGACCTTAATCAGCGTCTCGTTTTATTTTATCCGACGCTCTCGCGTTCGACGATTTTCAATTTAACTTATAACATCGATCCGGCTTTATAAATATTTCATAATCAGTTTCATATATACTAATTCTCCACGCTCTTCTTTATTTATGTATCTCGTTTTAATAATAATGCAGGAAAGGGTAATTTTATTATCCTTATTATTTTAATTAAAAGCTGCTTATTTTTTATCAACCCTGCCGTATCGCGAGCCAGCCAAGGCATAAAATAAAAGATTTCAGTTTATATATATATATATATATATATATATATATATATATATATATATATATATATAT